>JAQGAW010001491.1:0-18861 GCA_034698025.1 Phthiracarus crinitus
CCCCTAACATAAGCCACGCCCCTTTGGACCATCCCTCGTCTCTGATTGGCTCCCGTATAACGCCGGTATACCTACTAACACTTTATATTCTAATACATTCGTAATTACCGAATATATATATATTTTTAAAAATGTTATAATTCCGAATAATAAATCGTTCAATATTTATCAACAAAAGGAAAATCGGAATTCATATGTGAAAAGCAAACAGAAAAAAGGTTTCTTATCGATGAATATTTATTGTACTGCAGCTCATTCTCAATCTTCTGTGATAAATATGTGAAAATAAATGTTTTTTCTTTCAATTTCATTGCATTTTCGTTTTTGAAAAATATTTTACATTTTGTTAACTTGAATACGTAGCTATTAATCAAGTTCTGACTTTTGCTTAACTGAATATTCATTCCACGGATATTAACAGCCATTATCTCAATTTTTTAAACAAATTATTTTCTGTTCGAATTATATTTTGAAATCTTTTTATGTGAAACGAATCAGTATTTAAAAGTTTAACGCGTTTGGGATTTTTTTTGTACCAAAAAAATTCTATAATAGTCTAATTATTATTGACTTATACTTACATAAACGATATTTATTTCAAACCACGATATCCTGAGTGCAGTGGATATATTAAAATTAGTGGAACTGTGGTGATAGAGATGACTGGCCCACAAAAAGTTAACAGAATGTAAGAGCCGATGAGCGCAATAAAACAAAAACTCCATTACTATAATCGAAACGAACCAAACGTACCAATCATTTGGCAGTGTAATGATCCGATAATTCAAGTGAATATAATCAAACACGTATAGCATAACTCCGTACTGAATGTATCTGAAAATAGTGTAACCCATTCGCTAAAAATTAATTTATTTTTCAAGTTCAAAGTTTGATTTTTATATTTCAAAAATAATTATTAATAATCTAATATATAATATAAATAATATAATTTACCTGAAAGTATATGCAAACATTAGAGATCCAGTATTTATTATAACTTCGTTATAAGGTATTCTTTGTTTGCCTTGAAAATATCGTATTACTAATTCGATAGCAAATAGAATAGTGAACTGAGGCCAAGCCTGAAAATATTTAGCAATTTAGTATCATTTTAAAAATGTTTCAAAATAAAATACTTTAAAAGCAGCGCAAAACTTTACATGACTTAATATTACAACAACAAAAAAAGAAATAAATAAAAAAGTTTTAATGTTAAGAATAATTTTATGTGGACATCCGTTAGCTTTTAAAATTTTAAAATATAGTATGATATAAATAAATGATATAATATATGTGTCTTTCATTAATTCACTCACTCTATGCATATAATTAGGCACATGATGAACATCTTGATAAATAGTAGGTATAGTCATATAGAACATGACACCCATTCGTGATCCGAATTCATACAAAAAATCAATATTTGTAGCATTCATGATACCAATGAACTTTTATTTTATGCGATGCACGAGACAAGAATAGTATTGAAATAAAAATAATGCTGAAGTTATCAAAAAAATCAAATATCAAGTGCAAGCGTTTCGATGGCAGAGAAGATGGTTTGCGCGCCATTTCGATGTAACCCTAACAATATATATATATTTCGGTTATATATATGGGCCACGATTTATCTTTCCTTAATTTCAAACACTGTTTTTTTCCATATTAATTACCATAAACTTACAATTAATCATTAATTTTAATTCTTTGTTTGTTTAATTTTTGAAATACATGAATGCTATATGGTTTATACATTTAATAAGTTTACGGTAATTAACGCATTAAAATTCAAAATAATTATTTTTTGAATATTATTTATTATGTTAAAAATCGTTTTACGCTATTAAAATGAAATCGAGTTTTCTGTTAATTTTGTTTTTTATAGAACTATTTACAAAAGTTTATCTTAATATATTATCCATGATTAATATGATTGTGATTATATTGGTTACTGTTATTAAATAATGGGAACATTAAAATTCCATGCATTTATCATTTTAGAGGAAAATATTGTATTTGCTTTAACTTTTAAACAGTCGAGATATTAACTAAAAAATTATACTTTGTTTACTAATTGTTTTCTTAAATTTTATAATTAATTAACAATTTTACAAAATATTTAGGGATTTGTTTCGTGTTTTTCTTTATATATTTAGGGATTTAGTTTTAAACATTTATTACTTAATTTATTTAATATTAAATTTGGTTAAAACAAAAAAATTCGTATCACATAAATTGTCGAAATTAAAGAACGCGACAGTACACGCATCGCATAATGGCATAGCGCTTATTGTATATTGGCTTTTAGATCGTGTAGTGATTCGATGCCATTCAAGAAAATCTATTGAAAGGGTTTAGAGTTTGGCGAAATTTTTGTGTCGAATAATATTACGTTTTAAAATTTATTTAAGCATAAAAATATTCAGAGAAGAATAAAATTTGCAATTTAATTGGTTTTTGTGTTCGAATAACTCAAACATAAACCGATAGATTGTGTTAAACCAAAAAAGCATCGCTTTTTCTCACGAATGCGTACGCATAGCATAACGTGTGGTTGACTGCGATCTGAGAAGAATGCGAAATATCCGTTCTTTTAAATCGGTAACGCAGATAGAGTTTAGCTGATCCTGCGTTGGCTTTCATCAAATGATTTAATAGCCGAACGAATGTTAATCAAACATATCGATGTCGTTATCAACACTTTCTCTGGTATCCATTAGAACTTAATGTTGAAATTACAGTCATATCTTAAATGCTAAGTGAACTGAACGAAGAAAAAATAAGCGAAAAAAATATTTCGTTAGTTAATGATATACTATTAGGAGTTATAAGAAAAATGCGCGCTATTTGTATTGATATGCATAGTTTCGGGTGTAATGCTATTATTGCTAATAGTTTTACTTTCGTACGAATCGATACTCGAATTCATTGCACTGACAAACTCGTCCGTACCGTTGATATTGCAGTTGCCGTTAGTATTGATGAGTATGTTTGTTGCGAAACGGATAGCAGTTGTGTGCAATGATTTCGATCGAATTGTTTGTGATTTCTTGACAAAGAAATTATATCAGAAAAGGTTACATAAAAAAAGTTTTGGTTTTTTAAATGTAGTGTTTTATTACTTATACATGTAAACTATTTTATTAATGAATTAAAATGTTTTTTTAAAAGTTTTATTTTTAAATAACAATTCTTAAACTATTTTTACATTAATTTTTGGAACATTTTTATTATTTTTATTTGAAATATAAATTAAAATTGAATTTAATTTTATTAATGAAAACGAATTTAAATTTAATTTAAAATGTTTTTTAATTTCGATTTGTTTTAAACAATTTTTTGATTCAATTTTTTTACGATTTTTTTGATTTAAATTTTCGACATTTAATTGATTGGAATTTAAAACCAATTTTTCGATCAAAACATAACAATTTTTTGTTCGAATTTCGTTCAAATTATTCGTATTTTTATCGAAACTTTTTAAAACATTTTTCCAATTCTTTCCGATTGAATCGAATTTATTCTTACTTTTCGTTTTCTTATTCTTATGTCGAATTTGATCGAATAATTGATTTCGATTTTCGCTTTCGATTTGATTCGCAATTAAATTGTTTTGATTGTTGTTGTCATTGGTTACGAATGTAATCAAATCATTAAATAACAATTCATTCGAATTATTATTAATAATAAAATCATTTATGAATTCATTTAAATTTAAATTAAAATTCGAACACATTTTCAAAACATTTAATTTTAATATGTTTTACTCATTGTTTGAGAGATGGCGACACAATGTCAACAATGATTACCGTTATGTTTGGTTGTCATAGTGATTGACGTTTGTTTGTGTGAATAACGCCTCAAGTGTTGACTGACAGCTCGTGTGTCCACAACTCATGAATGAAGTGATGAGCACTTCCAACAACACGTGCGTCACTTGCGATCGTCACGCGCCGCTTATCAGGTCTGTCACGTGTTGTCACACTCACGTGCGCTCACATTCACATTGTTTTGTTTGTTCCGTTTCAGACGACAATTCGTTAAGATTGAAGCGCTCGAGAGTGAACTCGGTTTGTATTCAATCAATTGATTTGATTTGTTTATTGATTTGTTGTCATCACGTGATCACAGCTGCCGTTCGTTTGGAAAGAGATTCACTTTTAGTGGAAAATGAAAAATTGTGTTTTCAATTCCAAATGCTTTCCGAAGCATTAAAACATAACAATAATACGAATGGAAATGAATTTCAAACACAAAAGTATTTATCAATGAATTCAATCAATACTATTATTATTATTATTGAATTGAATTCATTCATACATTTAGTGTTTCAAACACCGAAACGACGACTAGTAGTGTCAGCGCGAGTAGTATTACATTAAGCGAACGATCGGTCGTCGTGTCCACTGGTGGCGCGTGTGCTCAAAACAGAGAACTCTCGCAACGCATGCAAGACGCGAGCGTCGCTCTGCTCGAACGCAAATATGGCGGAAGTGGCGCTCGAGTGGCCGCGTGTACGATACAACGCGCGTGGAGGACATACAGACTGAGGAAACGATTCAAATCGATTGCTGTGGAAGCGTTCAAACGAAGAGAACGCGGATGTGTTGTCACGTGTGCATCGATTGCGTCATCAAACGATTCGTCTTCAGCCGAATCAAACTCAACAACAGTCACGAGCACTGCTTCAGAGCTCGGCATTCAATCGTCTGCAGACTTGGGCGGAGCCACTGTCGCATTCGAGAGCGCGAGAAAACGACGGTAAGTGTCATTGAATTGTCACGTGATTTGATTGATGTTTACTGTCGTGACGTCACAGATATCGCGTGGGACTCAATCTTCTGAACAAAACTCCTGTTGAAAGAGGAATACGATTTTTGATCGCAAATTCATTTATTGACGGTTGCCTTGACAACAATAACGATAGTTTGGCCGCAAATATCGCGCATTTTTTGTTAACACGAAAAGGTTTCGAACATTGATTTAAATTGAATTTAATGTCAAATTATTTGTTTGTTTGTTTTAAAGGCGTTTCCAAGACAACAATCGGTGACTATATTTCAACCAATCATTCATTTAATGCTTTGGTTTTGAAATACTTTTCGCGTGAAATCGATTTGACGTCACTTGTAAGTCATTGTGTCACACATTCCATTCCGTCATTCAATCACTCACTCACTCTTACAGGAAGTGGACGCAGCTTTGCGTCGATTTCAGACTTACTTCCGGTTTCCAGGAGAAGGTAACCGGAAATACGAGATTATTATTTGAATTGAAATTCATTCATAATTTGATTTAATTTTAGCTCAAAAAGTATGATTAAATTGAAATAGAATTGAATGTATGTTTATATCGAATGTCGAATTTATATCGAATAATAGATCGAACGATTGGTCGATGCATTCGCTGATCGATATATCGAATCGAATCCTGAATCATCAAAACAGGTAAACATTGAACATTGAGTTCATTGAACTCATTCATTCATTCATTGATTTGTTTACACTTTCATTCACAGCCATTAACTCGTGATCACGTGTTTATCCTGTCATTCGCTATAATTATGGTAAGAATCAAAGACATAATGATTGACATGTGACGTCATATGTGTTGTGATTGCAGTTAAATACAGATCTTCATGTGCCAGCATTGAAAGATTCGAAAAGAATGACATGCGGACAATGGAAGTCAAATCTTAGAGGAGTTTTTGGTCCAATTTCATTGATAAGTGATGAATATTTAACAGGAATTTATGAACGAATCAAATCCAATGAATTGAGAACTGGACCCGATCACGTGACACAGGTTTTGAAAGTACAGAACGCTGTCATCGGAAAGGTATGTCATGTGATGTGATATGTGTGACGTCATTGTGATTGTGATCCAATAGGATGTGCCGAATCTATCGCTTCCACATCGACGTCTTGTATGTTATTGTCGTTTATATGAAGTCAGAGATTTATCGCGTAAAGAACGTCACGGACAACATCAACGTGAAGGTCAGTCAATGTCAAACTAATTGACCAATCAAATCAATTCAAATCATTTCTCATTCAAAACAGTGTTTTTATTCAATGATTTGCTTTTAATAACGAAACTGACGGCGCGTGCGAAGAGCAGTCACGTGGCTGAGTATCAATTCAGACAAGCGGTCAGTGATTGGATGTTATGTTTGATTGTTATGTATTATGTGTTTGTTTACATCTATTTGTTTAGATTCCATTGGACGGATTGGCCGTCTCGTGCTTCTCGTCACCCAATCATCGTTTCGGAATTCGATTATCGCGTCGCGTTGACGACCGAATTGTGATTTTGATGAACGCGCGCAACGACTTGGACAGGTATGACAGACAACACGTGTGTGTTTGACACAATCACTGAATGTGTGTCGCAATCTCTTGATTCGATTAGAAGTCGATTTGTGGACGATTTGTCGGAATCGATCGCAGAAATGAATGAAATGGAATCGTTGCGTATCGCACGCGGTTCAGCGAACGGACACACGCATGGCGTCACGAAGTCGTCGTCACTGCTCGCGCTCTACTCAGTGTCCAACACGTCGTCCAACAACACGTGCACTTCGACGTCGTCTTCGTCGCCAATGACGACAACAAACAGTGTTCAGAGCACAGTTCACACGAATTCGAGTTCGAATTCTTCAGTGCCAGTGCGGCGCATGTCTTCCGGTTCTCTGGATTCGGGATTATCGTTATCTCGTGACGCGTCACCACAGCAACAGAAATCTATGACAACAACAACAACAAAGTGTTAATTTAAAAGATTTTATAAATTTATATAAAACTAATTAAAAGTAATTTAATATATATTTAAACGAAATTATTATTAATTTATAATTTTATTATTAATAAACATATTTTAATTAAACCGAAATGTCGAATATCGACCTCTATCTCTCCAATGAATCCGCGAAGTGATTGCGATGTGCGTCTCGCGCATACACACACCGAACGATTGCGATGCAATGAACGACAGCGACTCAGTGACACGCGTGGCATTGTCCACCGCTTCCGCGTCGGGAGTGGACAGTGTTGGTCATCACAGCGCACGTTCGTCGTCATCGGTCGACACGATCGCTATTCTTCTCTCGTGCGGCACATTGTCATTGTTGACAATAATCGGAAATGTTTTGGTTTTGATTGCATTCAAAGTCGACAAACAATTGCAAACTGTTTCAAACTATTTCTTATTGTCGCTCGCGCTCGCAGATGTGAGTCAATGTCAATGACCTTTAAGTGAAATAATTGATTGTATTCTAGTTCCTGATTGGTTGCATTTCAATGCCATTATCATTGGTATATATCGTTAACGAAGGATGGCCTTTGGTATGTCTGTGTATGTGTCACTGTTGTCTTGTCTAATCGGATCAATTGACATCTTAGGGTCCATTAGTGTGCGACGCGTGGCTCGCAATCGATTATTTGAATTCAAAGTGAGTGACGTCACACTCGCGCCACACATTCATTAATCAATTGTTTGTTTGTTTAGCGCTTCTGTTCTCAATTTGCTTCTCATTTCGTGAGTAATCGTGTCACGAACACACACGTGTCGTGTCAATAACCCTTTGATTACAGTTTCGACCGATACTTCTCAGTCACGCGTCCACTCACTTATCGCGCGCGAAGGACTACACGTCGCGCGTGTGCTATGATTGCTGGCGCGTGGTATGTATGCGTATGTGCGCGCGTGTGTGTCAAACAGTCAATCATTGATTCATTTTCAGGACGTTTTCGTTGCTCACGTGGCCGCCAACAATAATCGCGTGGCCAGCGATCGAAGGACGTCGAACTGTTCCATCGGACAAGTGTTACATTCCATTCTTAGAATCAAACATTTACGTCACAATATCGACTGCTTTTATAGCATTTTGGTTTCCTGTTTCCGTTATGTGTGCGTTATATTGGTATGAATGACAACACACGTGTCATCACTCATTCATTCATTCATTGATTGATTGATGTTTAGGCGTATTTGGCGCGAGACCGAGAAGCGATATCGAGACTTGACAACACTAGTGCTCGTGTCTCACTCTCGCGATGCAATCGCTCGATCGGACTCTCGCGCCACACATTCAGCCACGAGTGGCGGCGCGAGCGGTACGCGTGGTGTGCACTCGTGTTGGCGACAGTGTTGTCGGCGCGCGGCTCGCACTCATCGCAACGCTTCCACACCCATTGGTGGTGACAGTGCAGCGCCGCCTTCAACCGAAACACCGCCCACTTCTGAGTCCAGTAAGTGTGACGTCATTGTAATTATGTTCGTGTTATGTGTGACGTATTGTTGTGTTTACAGTCTACACGATTGTCATCCAATTGGAACGCGCGGGTGACCATCACGTGACGATGATTGCAGAACAAGACCACACCCCTGGACCTCCGTCTCCGCCCCCAAGGATTAGGTATATGTATATGTGATGTGATGTCATCTATGATTATGTTTTCAACCAATCAGAGCTCCGATACAACCAGAACGCAAAAGTGAACGAAAAGCAGCGAAAGTAAACAAAACATTCATTCAATTCAATGACCTTTAATGACCTTTAATTCAATTGTTTAGACATTGTCTGCAATTCTCGCTGCATTTATAGTCACGTGGACGCCATATAATATTCTGGTTTTGGTCAAGACGTTCAGTCCGACCACTATTGGTATGTGTTGTGCACGTGTTATGCACGTGTTGTGTTAACACATGTTTTGCTTTGTTTTACAGATTCGTAAGTAAACAAACAAACAATTGATTCAATGTTTATGTTTGACACGTGTTCTATGTTTGTCTAAAAGTGAAGGAAATTTATGGCAATTTGCGTATTATTTGGTGAGTTATGAATGAATGAATCAATGAATGAATGAGTAAACAATTGATGACGTAATTGACACGTGTGTTGCAGTGTTACGTGAATTCAACATTAAATCCATTGTGTTATGCATTATGTAATCAACAATTCCGTCAAACATATGTACGAATACTTCTTTGTCGAACATGGAAGCGATCATCAAGTGGTCCATCCAATACAACGCCAAACACGAACATTGGACAACCATTGACACAACAATCACGTCAAACACAATCGCAAAAGCGATGAGAATGTGAAGCACGTGTGTCCACAATGTCTTCCATTATGAATGGCAAAGACATTCCATTCGATGTCGAATTCGATATCGATTTCGATTTGTCAAAACATTTACAATAAATAATAAAATCAATAAAACTTTCCATAACTTTATTGTTGTTTGTTATGCGCGCGCGTGTCTGTCGTTGAGTGTGCGCGCGTGTGTTGTGTGCATTGAAGTCAATAATGGCGTCACAAATGGACACTTCGACTGTTGTTGACATCGAATGCGAACAATTTGGTCGAATTCGAACTCATATTCAAGGTATTCATTGATTGATCCAATCATTCGATGTAAATATTAATTCGATATTAATAGGAATCGATAATAACATCGAAATAAATGATTCGAATAAAACGAAAATAATTCCTTCTGGAAAAGCAGTTTTCCTCACAGGTTTGACATCAATGTCTGTCATGATATGATTGTAATTGTAATGACATTTCAGTTCATGACATCGGAACCAATTCTTCTTCATTTATTGATTTTGTGGACAGTGTTTGGATGTCTGAGATTAAACAGCGATCGGTATTCATTCACGTGGATGTGTTGGGACAACAAGACAATGCTGAAGACATACCGGATTCACTTCCGTTTCCTACAATCCAACAAATCGGTGAAGAATTGATTCCATGTGTTTTGGATTATTTCAATATTGGTTTAATCATTGGAATCGGAGATGGAGCGGGAGTGAGTGACTGACGGATGCACGTGTTCATTGTATGTCATTGTCTGTCCGTCTGTTTAGGCCAACATTTTGGTTCGTTTCGGAGCAAAACATTCGCAAAGAGTTTTGGGTTTGGTTTTAATTCATTTGGTTTCGACGACCGGAACCGGATTTCTCGATGCAATCAAAGACAGATTTTTTGGGTAAACACGCGCGTGCACTGACTGTACACACAACTCATTGTCTGTTTCCGTTTCCATAGAAAGCGAAGACAGAGCACACACGTGGCAGACCTGATCGCACAAATCAAATTGGGATCACACGCGCCAACAACAGACACGACAAGTGTCTCGTCTTCCGATGCTTCGGTCGGACAACTGTCACAAATGGACGCTTCCATTAAACTTGCGGACAATTATCGCGAACGCGTGCAAACACTGAACGCTGTGAGTACGCGCGAGCGTGTCATCACGTGATAATCACGTGTCATTTGTTTTCAGAGAAATCTTCAGAAATTCATAAACAGTTATATAAACAGAAAAGAAATTTCGGAAAAACTTTTAAATGATTTGGATTTGCTTTTGGTTTGTGGCGCGCGCTCTCCATATGCTTCCGGTGTTGAGCACGTGTATGCCAAGTGTTCCAACAAATCGAAGACATCGATATTGCGATTGCAAGACACCATCGATGTGTTGACTGAAGCGCCAAAACAATTGTCTCGTTCTTTACTTCTTTTCGCAAAAGTATGTCAAACATGACAACACGTGTCAACACTTTATTAATTGATTTCTTTTTATTGTTATTTTAGGGGTAATTCTAATCAAATTGTTGTGAACACGTGTTCTGTGTCATTGTGTCACTCTCTCTCTCTTTAGTTTGGGTTTCTTGACGTCATTGCAATTGACATGTGCGTCATCGCCAACAATACAATCATCACAACAATGCGGAATAAAACCGAACGTTCGAACAAATGTTCAATCATTGGGTTCGATTGGAAGAAGAAGAACATTATCGATGGTATGATCATGTGATCACATCTCATGTTTTGACATTTAATTGTATTTACAGGAAGAATATGATTTGCCACGAAATTTTCGTCGACAATCGTTATCGAAATGAATGAATAAATCAATGAATTGTTTGAATCAATGATTAAAATGTTTTGTGATTTTAATTGTTTTTTTGTGAAATTTTAATTTAATTATAATTTGTTTTAATTTTACATTAAATTTGTGTTAAAAATCAATAAAAATTTGGAATTAAATTAAATAATAATAAAGTAATGTTTAAATTGATGTTTAAATGATTGAAATTACCATTTATTATGACATTCAATGAAGTGGTGACTCGTGTTGTCGTTCAGTCGTTCATATATGCGGTCATCAGTCAGGTTTCATCGACAACGAACTTCTAATCACAAATCAATTGAATGATCAGTTCGTTAATCGCGAACCCGAATGAGAACCCAATCAGTCGTTGTGTCGACGCGAGTGTGTGGTCGTTGTGGTCGTCGTTGTGTTCACTGTATTCTCCATTCATATAACATATCATTGAATGTGTTCTCAAATGTCTGTCAAATCGATCGTCACTTTCAAACCAAAACCCAATACGCGCGCGCAGTCATCAACATTCACAATCACATGATTGACCGACAGATGGCATCACTGCCAACGCATGACAACACATTGAACACATTCATGGCTGTCATGACGACACGCGTAGTTCACATCTTCACGAGCATGACTGCAGAGGTTTTGGACGCGTGCCAAACAACGCGTAACGACAACGACGACGCATCACAAACGACGCTTCACTCAAACGACGATCAATGTTATGACTCGTGCAGTGATTGTGTGAGTGATGAAGACAATGACACGGATCCGTTGCAATGGTGTCGCGAACGACGCGTTTGGACACAGATCTCGCGCACATTAAAGCATTGTTGCACACAATTGAGTGAACTGAAGGAAAACAAACAAAAACGTATGAATTGTTTGGAATTAATGAATGATTTGAATGAACACATTTGTGATGTACGCGCGTGTCATCAGTTATTAAGTGAAGACAATGTGAACGACAATGACGTCAACGAAAGAGAAAAAGTGAAAGAAATTGTCAGTAAAATTAATCCTAAATTATATAAAAGACGTTTTAGTCAACAGAAGATGTCTTCAAATCAAAACAATGACACGAACGACACAATACCAAACACAACAACGACGACGACCACAACATTGAGGCGAACGTCCTCTTGTTGTGACGTTCAAAATGCCGATTCAACACTCGCGACATCACAACAAACGACAACGAATGCAGACACGAGTGACACTCATATGAGAACGACAGAGTGCGCCACAAACGCAAACACTGTTCCGCGTCGTCCGCGACTCAGGCGTCACTTTCTGTCACTGGACGACAGCGAAGACAATGAATGCAACGTTGGATCTGTTGATCGAAGACAATTGAATTTGTCTTTGGATGGAACCACGCGCCCAACAAACAGGTATGTGTGCGCACGTGTGTCTGTGTGTGTCACGAGTTTGATCGTTCTGTTCCGATAGTGACAACAATGCGTCTTCAATGCTGCGACAGCGCGAGCGTCACATGTTGTCCGCCAAACACGACGACAAAACCAAACATCGGTAACCATAGCAACACAATAGACAGACAGACACGTGACACTCATTTGATTTGTTTTACAGTTATTCCGCATTTGAACCGATTTTCACGAATTTCAGCACAAATGCCAGCGCGAGCGTCACCACAACAAGCGTCATAACGACGACAACTACAGTGAGCGCGAGCACAACGACCAGTACAACACTGACACCTCCGAAGTCACAAATGAGACGATACTCGAAGAAGCGATTGAGAGGTAATGACACGCGTGTCAACACTTCCATTCAATGATTGTCTTTGATTGTCCATTAATAGGTCCATATGGAGAAATGCTTGAAGAATCCATGAAAAGAAGTCATGAATCGAGATTAATAACAAATACAGACATAAACACATCAATTGTTTCTGATTTGTCATTTCTGCAGGAATTGTAAGACAATTTGATTGTCAATGAAGTGATTGTTATCTTAATCTTAATCTTTAATCAATAGATTGAGTGAAACGCGTGAACAAAGAAGAGAATTGGATTCGAATGCGAAGGAAACGACAGGACAGGCGCGCGACGACACAGCTGTTCCCGTTTTGGCGCGAGACCTCAATTTGGACACTCGAACGCATGTCGTCGGAGAAGTGTATGACACGGAGAAGAGTGAGTGTGATGTGATGCGCATGCGTGTCCAATCAGTAATCAATTTGATGTCCAATCACATCACAGGTTTCGTTGAATCGCTTCGAGTGATCAGAGATCGATACTATCGACCATTGATGGCCGCGAGCGCACATCGATTGATGGACAACAGCAGCACAACGACCACAGTTGACACGTGTCCAGTGTTGGACAGCGAAACAGTTCACACGATATTCTTCAAAACGGAAGACATTCTATGGATTCACACACAACTGTTGGAATCACTTCGTCGTCGTTTGGCCGAATGGTCACCGGAACAGACAGTCGCAGACGTCTTCTACACTCATTTGTCTCCGCCCACTGTCGCTCACACTTACGCACAATTCGTGGCCAACTGGTCGCGTGCCAAACATGCATTGCGCGTCACGCGTGACAACGACAGCAACTTTCGACGCTTTCTCGAGCTCGAGGCTCGAGAACATAGGCTTAAGCTCGGACTGAACGAACTGTTGATCACTCCTGTGCAACGCGTGCCACGATATGAACTGCTTCTCAAAGAGCTGTTACGTCACACCGCACGCGAACATCCAGATCACGCGCTTATAGTGGACGCGTTGCGTGTCGTTCACGAGTTGGTCACGAGAATCGATGACGACCACGAGCACAGTTCTGCGACTGTCACTTTAAGAGATCTCGAACCTTTGATCGGCACTAGTGTTCCCTCTCGAGCGCTGCTCTTCTCTGACTTTTCTGTGACGTATGAGGACAGCACTTGTGGACACGCGTTGCAGTCATTGACGTCATCGAAGTCGCGTTCGAGTGGCAACACGTGTTCGCTATTTCTGTTGAACGACAGTTTGTTGATCACATCACGTGACTCTTCGAAGAAAGCGCGCGTTTCGACGTCAGTCGTGCGTCACAAAGTGGTTGTGCATCACGTGTTGGCAGATATCGAACTGGTGTCGCGTTCGAGCACTCATGACACGAACACGAGCGGCACAGCGATTGAGTCGACGCTCGCGACGGACTTGAGTGTTGTCAAGAGAATGGCTGTGAGTATTAATCAATGAATGAGTGTTTGAATGATTGTATTCAATGAATGTGTGTCTTCTTTGAAGGCTTTGGTTGAATCTCTATCACGTGATTGCGTCACTCAATGGCCTCAACTGTCGGCGTGCGTCAACGACATGACCCGAGACTTGAGTTCGAGACTCGAGCACGCGTCGCAGCAGTTGAACACGTGTCGATTGGTGATCACCAGTGGAGGAGGAGTTGAATCTGTGACGTCACACGTCATTGTAATTCGGTTTTCGAATTCAGAAAAGGTTTGAATAATGAGGTCAGAGGTCACGCGTTCACATGTTTCTCATTCTTAGTGTCACGCGTTCGAAACAGTGTTCTCGAATGCAAAGCAAAGTATGCTCGCGCTGTTCGAACAGAACGTGAGGACATCGGCGACTGTCACGCCATCTCTCGTGGCGACGATTCCGTGTCGTAAGACACGCGCGGGATTGCAATTCACGTAAGCTTTCACTGTTTGTGTTGTGTTGAGTGTGACGTCATTTGTTTGTCAGGTGTGCGACCCCTGCCGACCCCTTCGACAACGCGTCACGTGATGTTTGGATTTGCATTTCCGACGGGTTCACCGCTCAGATCTGTGGTAAGTGTGTGTCTGTTGTGTCATGTGATGTCATGTGTGTGACACGTGTGACGTTATATTCCAGTTTTGGTGACGTCGGCGCGAGAAACGCAAGTTGTGTCGTGCAATGGCGTCGCGAACGCTCGCATCACGTGTATCGTTGCAGGTATTGTTCACACGTGTGCTCATTATTGTGATTAACCGTTCTTTCGATTGGTTTCAGTGCCAAAACACGTGACACCCGTTCATGACGTCACGAGTGGAGAAGGAGTGGTCAATACAGCGATCGAGTCATTGACATCACATGACACGACACAAGACTCGGACACGAGTGTCACACAACTCGCGCCGACAATGGACTCAACAGTTGGCGCCACTGTTTGGTTTGGAACAGATTCCGGTGATTTGCACGTGTATTGCGCGCGTGAACAGATTAGAATTCGAAAGAACAAAGTGAAGGTCACGCTCAGGTATGTGAAGGTCACGTTTGTGTCATTCATTCATTGATTTTTGTGTTGATTTCAGTGCAAAAGTGGAAGCAATCACGTGAGTCATTGTGACGTCATTGTCACGTGTGCTGTGTTGTAATTCTGTTTTGGTTTCAGTTTCTGTTGTGAGCGCGTGTTCTGTGCGCTCGAAGACAGACGCGTGTGTGTGTTCTCGCGTGACATCAGTGATGGAAATTGGAATATGGGTATGAATGACGTCATATAGTGAATAGTAATTGTGATCACATGATTGATCACGTGATTGTGTTTAGAGCCGCGTGTGTTCGACAACGTGCACGCGTGTCGCTTCTGCGTCGTCAACAATGAGCTGTTGTTATGCGCGTGCGGAACATCGCTCGCCATTCGCGACACGCAAACAATGGAAGTTGTGGTCTGTATGCGCGCGTGTTGTGTTGTGTTGTGTCACGTGATTACGTGTTTGTTTTGTTTGTTTAGAATGAAATCGTTTTCACGCAAAATGACGAACAAATGACGTCAACATTGCACGCGTGTATGGATTCACGTGATCTGGAATTGAATCATGACGTCATTAATGATAATTCAAATTCAAATGACAATTCGAATTCGAATAATAAGTAATTTGAAAAAATGTTTTGTTTGTAAACAAATAAACGAATAATTGTTTTGATTTCGTGTCAGAAACACGTGTTCAGTGAAGCACGCGATTTCGTCGTGCGTTTCGTTGTCGTCGCGTGTGTTCGTCTCGTTCGACAATTCGTGTTCGATTCGTGTGATCGCGTGCAACACAACCAACACATGCACGTGAGTAGTGATGTGATCACACGTGACATATGACACAACACGTGCTAATCATGTGATTGTTTTGACAGATCATTGGAACACGTGATGAATGTAGACGTGACGTCATCGGTGTGTCGTTCACTGGAATCATGTGATTCTATTATTCGAAAACACAAACAGTTAAACAAACCTTAAAATTGTTTTTTATTAATGTTTTAATGTTTTGATCACATGACAGGGCGTGTCTTCGAATCACGTGCTTATTGGCCATTAATGAACAAAACAAAACTCAAATTTGGTTCGAATTTATTAAAACTTTTTCAAACTTTTATTCAATAAAAACAATTCAATTCATTCACAGGTTTGGAACGAGTGCTGGCATTGTTGGTCTGTTTCGACCAATCAGTGACGACCAAACCGATCAATTGGATTCGTGTCCGGAAGTGGAAGTGCTTCCCAATGGACATACAGGTCACGTTCGCTTTCTCACGTGCATTGCGGCGCAAAACGGAGAACACGTGTTAGTGATATCAGGAGGCGATGGCGTCGAAGAGTTCCAAACAAAACAAAAACAAAACATAACAACAAATCAAACGACAATTCAAAATGTTTTGATTAACGAAAGCGGAACCGGAACTGGAATCGGAATTGGAAGCACTGGACAACTATTATCATCGGAACGACGAACGACAACATCTGCGGACACGTGTGGTCTCGAATCGGGAAAAGACGATTCAACCAATTATATTCAAATATTCAAAGTTCGATAAAAAGTGTCTTAAAATTAATTTAATTGTAATTTATTTTTCATTAAAAAAAGTTTTCATTCATTAAAATAAAAGTTAGTTTCGATAATCGATGATCGATAGTATCGATGATTATATCGTGAGAGCAGATGTTGTGTTGAGTTCTGCCGTTACATTCCATTCCATTGAATCGATTTCATCCCACAATTCCCACACTTTTGATTGGTTGACAACAAGTTTTGATTTCTCAGTCTTTGTTCAATAATTCCCACAAAACTCTGACTGTTACGTGAGTTGCGTTCACTCCCTCCAAACTCAAACTCAGTCACACATAGACATTGAGTGAGCAGTGGTTTGTTTGGGACGTCCAATACATTGACGTTCAAAGTGATTGTTATGTAATCATTCTTTGAATTGTTTTTTAATTTTAATTCATTTAAACTTTTATTAAAGTTTTATTGAATTAATAAACAAAACAAACGAACAATTATTCGAACAAAAAATGTTTATTAAAAGTTTTGAACAAAAATTCGTTCCAAATATTAATAATAATAACAACAAGTGTTTGAAAACGGAATAAAAGTTTTTTAAATTAATTTTAATTAATATTTAAAATGAAATTATTTATAATTATAATTCTATTATTGATTGAAATCAATTCAACGCGTGAGTAATTGTGATTAATATTGTTAATGGTAATCAAGTATTAAGTGTTTGTGTTTGTGTTTGACTGCAGTGTCGTTGTGGACGTCGTGGACGTCGTGTTCACCGAATCCATGTTTAAATGGTGGAGAATGTCATATGAAATCTTCAGTTCATTCAAATCACACGAAATCACATCATTTGGAATGTCGATGTCCGCAAACACATATCGGATCCAGGTTTGCATTCCATTCCATTCCATCCCCTCATCCATTCATTCCCCACTTTCCCAACTCTCGTATTGACCTTTGACCTCATATGTTGAACAGATGTCAATTCGTTTCTCCGTGTTTCCAACAAAACCGATGTCTCAATGGAGGCACGTGTCATACCATTCCAGGCGCGCGCGACGGCTCACTAGAAACACAGGTAAGTGTGACTGACTGAGTGAGTGACCATTGGTCATCGTTGACCATAAGTGACCATCAAATCAAATATGAAACCACTTTTTAGCCTGGATTTCGGTGCGCGTGCGCACTTGGGTTCTCAGCGTCGTTGTGTGAGATCGCGATACCGTCGGCGTGCGACTCAAACCCATGTGTGAACAACGGTCGTTGCGTTCTGACCGCAGATCTCGACCATTATCGATGTGATTGTGCGCTCGGATGGCGTGGACTCACGTGTCAACAACGAGACAATTGTGTGTCGAATCCATGCAAGAATGCCGCAACTTGTGTGTCACGTGAACATGGATTCGAATGTTTGTGCGCGAATGGGTTCACCGGAAACACGTGCACAGCGGATGTGGACGAATGTCACGAGCAATCGAACGCGTGTTCATCGAATGGAGTTTGCATCAACACAATGGGTTCGTTTCGATGCGTTTGCGAACGAGGATTCACAGGCGCGAGATGTGACACGCGTTACGTGCCGTGCAGTGCCAACCCGTGCACGAATGGAGGCTCGTGTGTGCCTCACTTCGCATCGCTGTCGTACTCGTGTGTGTGTCGCGTCGGATTCACTGGACGTGATTGCGAGACCAATGTCGACGATTGTGGTCTGTGTTTGTGATCACGTGATCATTGAGTTCATTAACCCTTAATCCATTCCGATCACATGTTTAGGCGGCAATCTGTGTATGAATGGTGGCACGTGTGTCGATGGTCTGAACACATACACGTGTTCGTGTCCCGAATCGATGTCTGGATTATCACAATGGACTGGTCCATACTGTTCACGTGATGTCGACGAGTGTTCGTTACGACCGCACGTGTGTTCGAATGGCGCCACGTGTGTCAACACTTTGGGTTCATTTCAATGCATTTGTGTCAATGTATGTCTCATTCCATTACATTTCAAACTTTTATCCGAAAATTAGTTTATTTCTTAAAAATGTTTTGAGTTTTTATTATTTTTAAAGAATAATTTTATTTTGGATTAAAGTTTAAACAATTAATAAAACATATGACACGTGTCTCATTCATTTAGGGCTGGACTGGAGTCACGTGTGACACGAATATCGACGACTGCGCTGCCGCCGCG
>JAQGAW010001492.1:0-18858 GCA_034698025.1 Phthiracarus crinitus
AGCTAATTTGACAATAACCAATAAAATAACACTATTAAAACCATATACAGTGTATAAATTATTGTTTTTAAGATTAAATTATGATAATATTAAATAAAACAATTTTATATCCAATTATTAATTTTTTATTTGATCGGGCCTTATCGGGCCGGGCTTTTGCCTTTTTGAAAAAATCGGGCCGGGCCTATCATCAAACTGTTATCGGCCTATTATCTTTCCTAATACTCATCAAACTTGACTTACTTTTGTATAGAATTTGAGTAATTCGGTAACATAAATTTAATTTTCTATAATTCGATAATAATCATAAAATTTGGTAAAATAAAAATGGCCTAAAATATTTGTTTTAGATTGTAATAGTATAATAATAACTTATTATTAATAAGTATCAAAGTGTTCAATGTAAGAGAAAAAAATTCGGTATTTACCGAATTATCCTATCCCTATACCATTACGTTTTCTTTATAGTAATCCAAACCAAAACGCATTTATTGTTTTTATAAAACAAACTTTGTCTGTCACTAACTGAGCGTATAGCTGACGCGTAATCATATCCGTGAACAATACCTGAACAGCCAATTACAGTGGTATTGGTATCAGTAAATAAATCATTCAGTTTTGTTGCGCATTCAGACAAACTTTCCGAAAATATGAACGCAATCGTTTCGGTTTTGCCGATTATTTTCGTTTCATTAATTGCATGATTAACGGACACTAAAACCTGTTCAACATTACTGTCCCCGAAATCGATAACAAAACTTTTGGCGAACACGTTATCGCCTGAAAACGTGACGCAACAAACGTTATCGCAAAACTCGTACGGTTTCCGATAACAACTATCGTTAGAATCGTTATCGCAGCCCATCTCAGCGGTAAAAGTAAGTTTATTGATAGTGACGCCACCGAAAGCCAACCGATCGCTGATCACAAACTGCTCCAAACACTCAAAGTACTCGTTATCGGTTTTCAAGCGACTAAAGTGGCCATAAAACGAACGCCAAATGTGAAACACGAGCACACATTTCAGTTTATTATTAGCGCGCATATTAAATATCTGGCAATCCTTGTACACATTAATCTCGACCCCAGGCATGTCTCGAGATATAAAAACACCCGAAATTCCAGCGAACAGATTCGTGTCGAACGCACTGATCTGTTCGTACGGTGTGTCGTGTCCTAAACGAGTGCCAATTATCTCTTTTTCGGAATTAATGTGAATAATTTTACAGTTTTTCAATAGTAAGCAGTTTTGTTGGATAAGTGTCATCCAAATACTGTACTCTAACCGCGAGAATATTATAATTACTTTGAATTCGTTAAGTTTGTTGCGTGCGATAAACGTATCCAACGATTTAATGAGTTCCTCAAACGATTTTTGCATGAATCCAGTGTACGGTTCGATATGCTGTAAATGAGCGTTTGGTGACAAAGGATAGTAAAGAAAATGATGGGAAAAGTAGATACGTTTAGTGCGTAACATTCGCGCACAAAACGCCCATTTCTCGCATACTTCGCCGCATTTTACGAGTTCCGACGGTTTTAGCCATTTAAAGATGTTGTCGATAATTAACTCGTTATTGGCTAATGATTGCCTCACAAACAACGCATTGCATTCACTGGCAAAACAAAATGATCGGACAGTGATTAGAGTTTCAGTTAAAAATTGAAAACATTAGATAAAGGAATTTTTGTGTGTTTTGTGTTCCGTGAGATACAATTAAAAAGAGTGTACGTATGTATGCCTGCATTTCAAATATTTAACTTGTTTTTGCTATTATTATTATTCTCAATGCGCAGTTCACTCACCTGTTCTCACGTTTAATGAGTTGTTGCGTAAGCGATGAACAATCGCCCGAAGAAATTGTTTCATTAGACATGTTATGACAGATCTTGAGTTTTCAAGAAAAGAAAAACTATTTTTAGTTTTATGCGTTTTATTTTTCGGTTCGCAATTAAAAAATTTCTCTCTAATAATCGTCGAGCATTTTTCCAGTTTTCGATGCTATCATTTTTTTTATTTAATAAGCTAAACATAGATATATATATACGCGAACTAAAATAAAATATTAAGCATTTTAATTATATGGTTAATTCAGCTTTGATTAGATTCTAAGACAAGCAAAAATAACAAACCAAACGCTACGCTACAATAACTACAGTATTATTTAATGTTATTTAATTAACTGAAAACATGTTTATTAGAAAATATAGATAATAGACGGCAGATAAACAAAATAATGATAGAATAAAACTTTTAAAATATCCTTTTACCTTAAGCTTAATAAATAGAATAATTTCAAATGAATTACATTAGCGATAGAATAATAAATACAACAAACGAGAGTCACCTCTAAAAATAAAAACCTAGTGAGCAAAACGCCAACAAAAAAGAAGCGCACTTTTCGTACAATAAACTAGTGATTTGAATTAACTTAAAATTAATAATTAAATAAATTGATTAAAAAATTGATCGATAATATATACAATAATAATTACTATTACTATTATTTACGAATGGCATATCAAACCGCACGCGATTTAGCGATATTAATGATAACGACGATAGTGCTATCGAAATGCGTTGTCCGGTAATTGCTGTCTTCGTCGCTCTTCGACACGAGTCCCGGCCAGTAATTATGGCCAAAATTCATTACATTAATCGTACCGATAAACCGAACGGTAGGAAATAATTTATGTATGAGTTGCGACGGTTCGCCGTCTTTGAAGTGACAGTAACGATTGAAACGATAAGGAATTATGCGGCAAAACGCGAACGCAAACGTTTCCGATTTAGTGGTGTCGTCGGCATCGAAGCCTAAACGAGACTTGAATTCATTGAGCATTTGAAACGTTGTGTCAGAACTACCGGTTTTGAACTCAATACTGGCCGCGCGAACATTATCACCGCTAATTGTTATCACAGCGAACGGCATCATAGCTTCAGACTTGTTTTGACCGTCAGTGACGTCAATGGCGTTCACTCGTGTGCCCCCAAACGCCAACTCGTACTTCATTTGTTTCATTACATCCCACATATGATGACTGCACTGATTCCACGCGTAATTTCCCGAAGCGTCGCGTTTATCGAAGTCTTTCGAGGATTCAAAGTACAAAATGCACTTAATTTTGGGATCAGCTTTGAGTGAATCGCAGATTTGTTTGTCGTAATACACGTCAACATTAACGCCTTCGACGTTCGACATCAACAGATGAGAAATGCCTGCGAGTCTCTCTTCGGCCGGATATGGCGTCATATCGTTGTCGATCGAAGTGCCGATAATGGTTGAACTGTCCAAATGGATGAAACGACACGATTTGGGCATATATTTGCGGTAACACTCGAGTTGAAGAGATGTGGTCCAAGTGGTCGGTCGCGACAGTTTCGCGTTAAACATAATCACTAATTGCGGAACGATTCGCATCTCGTTTCGGTAATAATGGACTAATTTATCGCAAATCGCGTCCAAATCATTCAATACGAATCGCTTGTCAGCGTAACTGATGTCCGCATCGGCCGGATATGTGGCTTCCAATTGATGCAAATAATACAAGTGATGGAGCGATCCATGCGATCCACTGTTCGATCGACGCCTCAGTTCGCGATCGCAGCAGTTGTGCCACAGTTTGCATACGCGAGACAATCGCTTCAGCGAACGAACGCTAACTATGTGTTGGCATATCTGATCCAATAGTAACGGATTGTATACCACTTCTTCCATTCAATGATAATAATTAAATGTTAGTTTAGGAATATGTAAATAAATAAACAATTCATTTAATATGAGATAATAAACTTGTTATAATTAATAAAACTATGGTTTAATTGATTAAAAGCGAAATATAAAAACAAATACGATATGAATATTCAATACAGTATTGTTGTTTCGTTTAACGTTTAATACATATATGATGTCTAACATAATCGACAATCGATTTCAAACGAACGTACACATCATAGCTATTCTATTGACGCACAAACGCGAAATTGTTTGTAGCGTTTTATGAGTTATCATTCGTTTTGCTTGTTTGTTGCGAATATGAAATATCGAACACATACATACATATAACATAAGACGCTTGGGTTTGTTTAGACAAACTTTGATATATATTTTTGGATGCAATTATTGAATTACCAAAAGCGAATCGTGTATTCAATTTGTTTCATTTTTGACCACTTATTTTAGTAATAATTGAATTTAAAATAATTAATTATTATAGAACTTTTCATCATAAATCTATTGAAGAAGTAATTAATTTTAAAGTTTTATTAGTTTTAAAATGATTACACGAAAATATAAGTTAACTTTTCATAATACAATACAAAGTTATCGCAAACATTTCGTTTTAATGGTCAAAATATTAAAAATTACAAAAATAACTTTCAGAACATGAATTAGCATTAATCAATTAAAAATTTACAATATTGTTGTTTCTAATTTTATACATTTAGGTTTTACTTCAATAGTTTAGGGTAATTTTTAATATTTTCTTGAATAGTTTATTACCAGAACTGAAGTAACCGAACGTTTATTCTGAATATGTTTTCTTACAACATTAACACTTTACACTTCGTGTCTCATTTGTGTCTCTAATTGCTATATTAAAGTCGTTTTCATTCATCATTTAATCTATAAATTTAATTTTTTCAAATTATTCGGTAAACTTAAAATGAGAAGTAAAACGAATATCTCATGTAACATAGATGTTCACCAGAAAAGATAACCAAAAGTTGTTTTCGATTTTTTCCACAGATAACCCCTTTGTAATTACCGCCGCGTTTTTTGTCGCTTATGTATAAAAGAGTGAATAAAAAATAGTTTTATCTCTTCTATGCTCACGTATGAAAAATCATTACGTAAATACGGTAGTGTTAAAAGTTTTTCACGTAAAACATTATTATCAATCAAACTCGTAACACAAAACTTCCAAACACTTCAAACTTATGTTGAATTAACGGCACACCAGGTGTGAGCACAATAGCCATTACAATGGAATCAGTGATTATATTGAAGAGTTTGTTTGTCGGGTTATTAGCACTTTTCCTATTCAACACTTTTAACGCTGAAACTATGTTTTTAGATTCGCGACACAAACTAACAACAACTCTCTCGTAAAACTTTTTGACGCAACGTTTTCTCGATCAATATATTGAAGCTGAAGCGATAGAATGGGCGAAAAAATCTCTAAAAACTCAATTTCGAGTGTACACACACATACACATTACTGCTATACTCTTTTTTCATTCTTCTCTCACCATATTTTTGATCGCAATTTCATTTTACGCCTCAATTGACTAAAAGAAAAACCTTTTTTTTCAACACTGGCTTAAGAATAAATAATATATTGAGAGACATATATATATACAACTATATATGAACTCATATCTCATATAACTTATGCTTTTAGTCGAGGAGAGCGTAAAAATGTTGCGCTAATATTGCGAACACAACATTTCTCTTATTCTTCGCTTCTTTTCAATTAGTCATACAGAGTGTGCCTTCCCTTCTGTGTTCTGTCACAAAACGCAATTTTTTTAGTTGTTTGGTTAAGTAGTATTTTCTTTTCTTGTTTTTTATTATATTTATACAGAATATAATTTATTTCCAAAATAGAAAGAAGTACTTTGCGTTTTTTTGTTGCTTAGTATTATACCTCTGTCTCTCTTTCGTGATAACATAAAACACAAAAGAAGAAGAGACAGAACGAGAGAGGAAAAAGTGTTGTATCTATTGATCGCGAGACACAAAAAAATTAAGCATTTTTGTCACAGCAAAAAAAACCCGAATAAAACCCTTGTGAATGCAATTGGGAGTAAAATAATGTCGAGAAAAGCTCCTTTCAATATAAAACTTAAGAAGTAGACATGATATCGTTACTAGAATATTACCGCTCGCTTTAAGACAAAAGGAGGTAATAAAAACTTCTTTTGCGCCTATTTTTAGAGATAAAATTCGAAGAGAAATACGCGACAAGTGCGGCACTAATAATAATACAACCATAGTCTGTATCGCATTGCATGCTATACATGCTATTTCTCTGGGCTTGTGTTTACCCTCTTCTCTTATATTTCCTCTTCTATCCTATTGTCTGCAGTCATCTCTCTAGAGTGTATGAGAGTTTTTCTTTGTAAATGCAACTTTTATTATGATTCGGTTCCATTAAATATGGTGTCATTAAAGCCAGCGCTAAACTGGAAACATAGGTGTTTCCAACTATACTATACTGTATTTTGGGACACATTTTCGCTTCTCTATACGAAGAGAAGAGAGAGCGGTCTACTAATAGCAATAAACTACAATAAACTGCCATACAATTCAATATCTCTCTCGACATCGCAGCGCTAATGAATGACAAAATCGATACTAAGATATATTCGATGCCATTAAGCAAACGAAAACTTATTTTTGGATTACCCCTAAAACTAGACGAGACAAAGATAGAGCGCAAAGAAAGCAAACGAATACACGTAACACCGAAATACATTAAACTGATTAGTTTAGTATAAACACTTAAATAAATTAATTAAACGCTAAGTCCTATGACTGACATTATGTTATTTTGATTTTTGAAGTTTCGTTTATTTCTGTTTAGTTGGTGTGAATGAATGCATTCGCACATTAAAAAGCGTTTGAACACATTTAGCTGCGCTTAAAATGAATATTTTCGTGCAGCTGTTTGTATAAATAATTTATCGCAAAAAATCGATATTATCATATGAAGCAAAAATATTTTTTAAAACCGTTATGAAATGAAAGGCTTTTAGCGTTTGTATATTGTTTTAAATATTTTATTCGCCCTTAAAATAACAAAACGTCGATTATGTTAATATAGCGTGAAATGGAGAAAATTAACGGTAAATGTTACGTAAACAAAATTATAATAAATTTAATTTAAATTATTATTAGCGCTACTTATATCTTATGTTTGGATAATTAAATTCAACGCACAATTTTCTGTGCATATGTTTGGGTACAAACAAATTCGCATTGATATGCAAAATTTTCTATATAATAGACATTAGATATTCAATTTTTGAAAGCAATATCATGATTATATATGTATTTTGTTTATTGCCTAACGGTTAATATACGGTATGATCAATAACGTTCGGGAAACCAATATCTTTAGCATATACACGGTTTTGTTGATAAATAACCTGCTGTCATGTTTTTGAAGATATGCCATAAGTAATCGCAAAATGAGACGAGAGAGAGAATGGAGAGCAAGAGAGTATAGTTTTATTTTTAATTTTGCTTTGTTGCGCGAGTTTCGGATCTTTTGTTTATTGGTATCTGATCTGCGAAAGCATAATATCCAAGCATGCGATTGCAGTTCATTTGTATTAATACACGTTGGAAAATCATTCGTGCATTAATATTAGACTATTTTTGATATAGAGATTCGTGCGTTGACTCGTTTCGTTTGCTTTTGTAATTCAGTGCGGAATGGAAACATTAGTTTGATATAAAAGTTTCATTTCTGTTGGCGTTAGCGTTAGCGAAACGAGTCATCATATATTATTGATGACACACAGACATACAGACTCCACACCGATTCGGATATATGGTTAAGACTCATAGGTATTCATGTAGTCTTACATAATAATTGCGACCAAAAATGAGAAATAAATGAGGGGAGAGATTACTAATCGTATATCGTTTACATAATACAAAATATACCCAAACCATATCAATGGCATCAATAGATTTCTCTTCCTCTTTTCTCATTTGTTAACAAACAATACAGTAGAGCCTCTCTCTATTTCTCTCTATCTCTCACTCTCTCCCCACTCGAGCACTCAAGTCAGTCACTCTCATTCACTCTCATTTAGTCATGAATAATGGATTAATTTGCAAACGTTCGTAACCCCCGGTTGGTTCTTCATGTTCTTCATGCTTCTCTTACGCTGTCGTATAAAAAACTTGACTATTGCTTGCTTTTTCCACTTTATTTTGGTTGTGCTGTACTTCTTTGTTCGCTATTCAGTAAGTAATATGTAATGAAAAAGTAACGCTTTCTATCTTATATAAATTTTTGATTAAATTCGAAATAAGATTTCAGTTTTTCTTTTTTACTTCTCTCATACCCAACATAGCAACAGAAAAAATATACATTTATATTTATTAAACTCCGCAGAATAAAAGGTTAGAATAAAAAACATTCGCGAAAATATTAAGGAATGCTTCACATATAAATAAAAGTAATATTATTGGTCTTAAGCCTAAACGGATAAATGGGTCAAAAAGTACTGTGAATATCGCTATATTTTTTTCCGTTCGCGAATCGATTTGATTCAACGATAGAGAAAAAAAATCGTAGTACTGGTGAGGAATGCCAAATCATGATATATATATAAATCGTTCGGCAGAGAAAAAAAAGAGTATCTCCAAATAATCGGATTCTGAATGATTCGATACTAGAAAAAAAAACACTTTATAAGAATCTGCGTTATATTTCCTTCACGGAAATTGTGACTTTGCTTTGAGAGAAACACTCTTAACGAAGTCGATGTGCAGTTTTTATTAAAGGAAAGAAAACGTTAAACACATTACTGTCTCTAGTGATAGGAATGCCTGGTTTTTCGTAGCTTTTAGTTAAGTTTATGTGTGCATTAGTGGAAATAACTTATGGATGAATTCCTTACGAATTGCTGGCAATTGTCGATTTCAGATACATTATCAAACCCATAGTAAATGCGACTCTCGTCACACAAGAATCACTAAAATTCACTGTAATTATCCTTAGATTTTTGTTACTCTCATACAGAGAATTACTGTATACATTTGTATATTTTGATTTGATTTTTGTTATCAATTATAAAAACCCATTTAAATTTAATGGTTTAGCTTTTTGATAAGCATGTCAAATGAATTTAATGTTTTTGTGTGTGCGTTGCATGAAACCATTGCTTAAACTTAAAACAATATTATAGTACAAAACCATAATACAATGATTTGTCACACTTCTCATTCTTCACTCTTGCTTTTACTGTATATTCTGTATATGTATTCAAGTATTTTCATTTTATAAATAATATTCACTACTTATTAGAGGCTAACAACGACTAAAGTTTCGGATGAATTCCTGCATAAATAAGCGCTCATTATTTATAAATAATACACGAATAGCAAAAAAGGAAATATCATTCGATGGCAAACTATACCTAAAAACTATACCACACGATCTTTCACTGCTGAATTTTTTTTCATAGAAAATTCTCCAAAATATCATTATATAAAAGGCTTCCTTAGTTTTATCATTCCTAATCTCGTTACTAACTTTTTTCCTCCGCACATAACTCGCTCTCCGTTATTCACCTGCACTTTTCATATTAGTTTAATTTAATTCAAAATAAAAGCTTAACTTATAGTAGTTGTTACTATGGGTACCGAATATCGATCCAATTTATATATGTGTTTAGTTGACTATTGGCGATGACTCATACTATGCGACATACCATACCTGCTCCTGCTATGGTATAACCACCACGTGAATCAAAAAACAAACTTACACACCATTTGGTATTATTACACCGTCTTTCCAGCCTTTCCTCGTAAACACAATTTTTTACTTCTTTTTATTCGTTTGATTTAACTCATCTCACAACGTACACATACATACGGCGAGAGAGAGAGAGAGAGAGAGAGAGAGAGAGAGAGAGAGAGAGAGAGAGAGAGAGAGATTACAAACTATAAATATATGTATTATTGTTTGGTCATGCGAACCGAAATACGTGGCATAAAAAATATTATGGGTAAAAATGGATCACGTTTTGAGTATACGTGTGTGTGTGAGCAGTGAGTGATGATGATTACGAAAAAAAAATTTTTTCATCAATAAAACTTTGAAAATTCCCACAAATCCTTTTTTCTAAAAGATTAACCGCTGTTTTTTTCGCTATAATATATGTATATGATATTTTCGGTAATACTATATTCGACAGAAGAGAGATGAGCGAAGCAACGAAAAAAAAACGAAAATTCGAAAATTTCAATTTTTTTAATGCGTGTGAAAATTTTCTGCCAAATTTGATATTATTAAAAATTTACAAAAGTGGACACACACCACACACACACACACACGGAGTGAAACACAGTAGAAAGAAAAATAATACAAGCATAAACTTATAACGTATAAGTTATACACAGTACGGCTCAGCATAGACATAGGATATGTATACGCTTCTGTACACAATACACACATAACATCGAGTAAAAAAACGACAAAAGCCTCAGGAAAGCAAAAGGTAATTTTTCATGAGAGCTCGCTTAAGACCATGAAAGTGCATGAAAGCCAATCGGCAGCGAATGCTAATGGCAGAAACCATATAACCATACCATGCACTTTACTTACACTACAAACACAATGCGTTGTTTACATTTTCGCCTGGACTTTCATTAACTAATGATGAATTCAGTTTCGTTTGGAACATAAAAGCGCACAAATACTCGTAACAATACTACTTGTAAACCAGAAGCGAAACAAAAAAATAAGTCTAACAAAAAAATCGGTGGCGCATACAAAAAAAATGGTAGCGTACGCAACAGATAGGTAGGGAAAAACGCTGTGATGTGCCACAAGACATGTAAATAATAATAAGCGCTGTAATAATTTCTGGCAAATCAAAACGTGAATTATTTTTTTGTTCAGTCTGTTTCTCTATCGCCTCTTCTTCGCTGCCAGTATTAAGAAATATATGAATTATATTAAACTGTCACCTCATGCAGAGTGTTTCCTCATTAATCATTTTTAGACCATAGTTTTTCAACATTTTTCGGGGCAATAGTATGCGCTACTTATAAAACTCCCATTATTATTATTATTATTATTATTATTTCATTATTATTATTTTGCTCTCTCTTTCTTTTCGTTTGATTATTTCAGAAATTTACAAAAAAGGCTTTCAGTTTTTTTTTCATAAATTGGTAATAAGTTTGGAATAGAAGTTTTTTTTATTTGTGAAATACTTTCCGCTAAAATCAATTATAATTACATGTCACGTAGAATTTTAAAATTGATTAGTCAATCAAAACAAGTAAAAAAAGGTTTTTCAATAGACCTTCGCTACAAATATTGGGCCAAATAATGCTTGACCTCAAATGACAACTGAATTCAATATTGAATGGCACTCACTGTTTTGCTTTCCAATCTTTGCCTCCCATTTCTCTTTTGTGTTCTCTCACTCACTCACTCTCTCTCCTCCACTCTCACTCAATCATTCATTCACTCTATGGATTGCGTAGAACTAGTACTCTTATTGAGCCTACTTTTACACTAAATTTGTAGACACATGCCGTTTGTGTGGCCCACTATGCAAAAAACAAGAGTGAGATATTGTAAGTGCGTCGAGACTATCGAGTTTATATCCCATTGTAATAACTTATACTTTACTGAACGCGAAATGTTTTTCTTTCGATTTTTTATTGTACAGCTAAACATGATATAACTTAACGGGCGCTCACAATATACTGTACAATATATATTGTATTGGATCCGTGACCGCTACTGTGCCAACTCTAACAGCGAAAACACTACTAATATCTTTCAATCTATCTTTTCCCACTCCATCGTCGTATCATAAACTGCATTATCCCATATATACATTCTTTACTTAGCCTTAAGGTTTTGCGAGAAAAGAAGAAGAAAAATATCCAATGCTTTCAAAAGATTTAAACTGATATTAATATTGATTTTGTTAGTATAATAGCAGTCAAGTTTAGCTTTTTTTGTGTTACACACAAGTAATATTTCGTACGATTTTTTTTCTCCGTACTTATATATATTTTCCATTCAAATAAAAAATAAACTTATTTAAAATTTCAAATTTTTTCGCTTTGAAAAATATATTCAGCACTCAACTCAATGGTAACAGTAAGTGCACTTGTAAACTGTATAATAAACAGTTCATACGATATTCAAGATAGCGATGGCGGAGAGAGAGAGAAGAAAAAATACCACCAAATTAACTATAGCTTTGAAAATATTATGAAACATTAAAGCTGATGTTCATCTTAATCTGCGACATAAACTTTAAGGCTATAGTAAGTTAGAATGTTATAATGAGTTCATTTCTATTTCTTTACGTTTCGTTTGGGAAATGTTTCTAATGATTTCGTCGTACAGTACACTTCTTTACTGAGTATTGTATTGATTATACGGTAGTAAATGAATTATCTTTTGTTTTGTAAAATGTTCCCATCTCTTAACACAATGAAACACAAGAAATCAATTGCTTAATAAAATTATACCAGTTTATTATATACAATGCTATTACAATCGTATACGTAATGCTGCGTTAGCTGTGTTAGCAAAAGCGTATCTCCAGTTTTCCTGTGCCACAGATCTGGTTTTGTTGGGTAACTTTTCGCGAATAATCATAACTTAATATTCAACGCATCATTTCTCATCTTAACTCGAGTTCATTTTCGTATTAATAAAGTTATAATAATATGCGACTCTGTTTAAACATATAAAAAAAATTTAATAAAATACGCTATATTTATTCATATTCATTATGCAGTATTTAGCCTAACATTAAGGCCAAGATATTCATGTGCCCAAATAATCAGATCAATTGTTGCCATTCTTGGGGCCAAAAAAAACAACACAACGAAACACATTATTCACCGCATAAGAACTGAAATATTTTCTGATGGTTGTGTATGTGTCTGTAATGCACTAGTTTCTCGTGTTGACCCGTAAACAATAATCACTGGGAAAAGAAACTCATACACGGGTGTCACCACCAAAACATTTGAATCGAATTATTGTGTATAAACTGGGAAAATTAAAAGGCGGACTACACTATACGGGATCGTATCGGTTATGAACGCACATCATTCTTATCAAAAGTACGCTATACATCGCTATAGCGTATTCGTCTGTTTGTATTTATTTTTTTGCCCGTTTGTTGTGTTCCTTTTCTCTTATATAATATATATTTTTTATTAAGGCATTATTTTGATTGTATTTTTATTATGATGGAGTATAACGCTGTTAGCATTCAATACATTAGTTTTTTTGGCTTATATTGTCCAATGATAGTAAATCTTTTTTCTCTCTCACTCAATACGTGTAATAATAACGATAACAATAATAGTAATAAAATAAAAATTTCCTGCATTATGTCGCACACAAAAAAAATATTACAATTAAATGTATTTATGCTCAAACTGAGTGATGTATTGTTAACGAGTTTTTGGCTTCGATTTTTGCTTAGTTTTCTATTAAAATATATTTTCCCGTAAAGAAAGATACTTCAGGAAAGTAATAAAAATTGTTTGCCGTTTGTTGTGTTGATGTAAAAGCATAGATAATTGATAACAGGTTTTATTGATATATTTTCTCCGTTCTTTCTGAGAGATAAATGACTTTAATGAATATCAAGTATGCATGAGAGTGAGTGCACGAGAATGAGAGACGATATTAGACTCTATTCGTTAATTGCGAAAAAACTTAAGATTTTTTATTATTTCTTTTCGGTTACGATTTTTAATCATAACTTGACTAAAAAATGGTAATTAAATAGTTATTTGAGTTATCAGACACATACAGACATACGCTATTAGCGTATGAATAATTATCAAATATCTTCTACACATACTGCACATAAAATTATTTATTCATATACTCTGTATTATTTTCAAAGTTATTTTGAAAGTATCGGCACTGATAACTTATTTTTGTTCAAAACTGGAAAACAGAAAAGAATGAGTAAAACAAAATTTAATAGCATTAGAAAACTGGGGAAAATGTTGAGCTCATTATTGTTTGACAAAAATACAAAACAAAAACTAAATGCTATTGAAATAGCAAAAAGTTGACTGGGATTCTGATTTGCTGGACAAATGGTTGTAACAAACAAACGAACATACGATCACAACATACAAAGTATATACAATATGCTCACATTTACTGTAATAGTATACAAAACATTCATACATATTCGGTAATTTATAGCGCTATGTATCACGAGTCTCGACATCTTGCAAATCTGACGCTTTCTAATGCTATCGTTTGCGAATGCGTTTATATACAGTTCGTGCACTTTCTTATGGTGTGGTGAAGCATATGTCTGCGAGAGAGTGTACTCCTTATGCATGAACTGTACGTATGTATGTGTACGGTATGTGTGCTTGCGATGCATGAACTTCTTCTAAAGGATGTTTACATTAAATGGCAAACTAATGCATTAAAGTCTATAAGAAATATTCTTACAGTAAATGACAGTTTTTGTATGCATAGTAAAATGAAGCGCCTTTTGTTTATCTATTTGAGAGAATGTATGCAAAAGTAATTTCTCTCTCTCTTTCTCTCTCACTCAAACATTTTCTCATATCTCTATCAGTGCACTGTTGGATCTGGTTTTTGGAGGCACTCTTTATTTTTTTCTGTATTTGTACTGCGCTGCACCAACAGCTATAAAATTTTATGAGTTTAGTGAGACTCGAAAACTTCTTACTTCTTTTTTTGTTCGCTATCTGCTATAAAATGCATGCATTTGGCCACAGCGTACACACAGCACAACAGCGAACATAACAGATGAAAACCTTTTCTGTTTGTCTCTCGCTATTTCTGGTTTTAAGCTCGAGGCCAAAGCAATATAAACATGGAAAGTGGAGAAACTTTTCTCATCATCAAAATGGCAAAATTGAAACGATAGATAAAATCGTATTGCATTTCGATTCAATTTAATACCAAATGTTATATGTTTTCTATGAGTTCTCTCTCTTTCTCTCCCTCTCTCTCAGTCGTTCATTCACTCACTCTTTCACTGTCTGTTATTTTATTAGATTTTTTCGTTTGAATAGACAGCAACACTTGTAGGTGTAAGTAATTTAAGTTTAAAGTTAATTGACTCACGATTTTTGAATACAATATTTATCTTTAACAAAACACTTATCAGAATTGTATAAAAAAATTGAATAATTCTGACGCGAGTTAAAAGGGAAAAGTTGAGAGAGAAGTAAATAGTGTTTGACGCGGATCTGCGATATTGTTGTTGTTGAAGGACAGTTAATTGTAATGCTATGTCACGGCCTTCATATTTTCGCATGGATTGTGGGCATGGAAAACGAGTCACTTGTATGGTTCGTATGCCGTATACAGTACTGTATATCATAGACGAGTGAGGAGTAACTTAATTTCTTTTTTCCACCACAATTTTCGACGAGAGAGAAAGAATGAGAGAAAGTTTTTATGTATAAATACAAAACCTGTTATCAAAATATGAACTAAAACAGCGGTAATATTATTAGTGTTCTTTTTTTTCGGTAAACACAAAGACAAACGTTGAGTTGGGAATAGCGAAGGGAATATTGGAAGTGTGGAGATGTATGAGAGAGTGAGAGAGATAGATATGAGAAAAATGCTGAGAGCGTAACATTTCTTTTTTTAGACTAGTGGCTCATCCATTGTGTGTCTCTTGCCTTATAATTTGCGCCTCGAAAGAGAGGCAGAAAAAAATATGATCCAAATAATGCATTTTTTCGTTGCGATACGCAGAAAAATTGAAATTAACTCGCAGTATATTACTGTGGATGATATACTGGATCGCAAATAATGACACGTTAATGAAAGCGAAGAAAGAAAAAAAATGGTTTCGAAAAAAGCAGAATCGTTACGCAATTTTTTTAATTCAATTAAGTTTAAATGTAATATAAATTATGGTGTTTATTACGTATCGTATCATTAATTTATATACACATGTACAGCGTATATAACGTAAAAACCCGTCGAATTAAGAGATTAAAAAAATTCTAGCATCATTTTTTTAATATAAATATAATGTTTACCTTAGAATTTGTATAATGATTTTCAGTTAATAGTCAAACAGAAAATAATATATTAACGATTCAGGTCTGAGTTAAGCGTTGGACATGTACTTAGAGATAATTGCAAAGCGAAATCTAAGAAAGAGCGAGCAGAGACTCTTCGGATAATTGATGGCTTCGACCAAATTTGAAAATAGTTTGTGTGTGTGTGATATTCGAGACATGTTATGCGAACGAATTCCTACCAAACAAATATGACAATCTTCTCCCTTAAGTTATAATAAATTAATTTGTAAATATACTTGTATACCGTATGTTTAAAGAAACTCAAACGCGTATGCATGCCATTTGTGTATGAGTTTGGGATTAGTTTTTGGGGTTTAGAGCGAAGAATTTTCGGCTTTTAGGCCACAATACGCAGCAAAAATATTTTAGCGTGAAATCGCTAATTTATAGTGCGATCGCTAAATATTTAAATTAAGAAGTTTTTTAGTTTATATATTGAGGTCATTATAAGCAAGTCTTACTTGTTTTCGTACAGGAAATATTTGATGCTTTATTTTCGTACGGTTACTATGGGCTGCATTCAAGTTCATATAGCTGTAGCACTTTAAGATCGTCAAATTAATCAGTAGTCAATCTTGTTCTCTTTATTTAAGGAGGAGAAACAATGACCACAATTGTGACCGATTTAATTATTAGAGGCTTATTGAAAATTATTAATCCGTAGACTTTTTGGCGATTTGATTATTTCAGTGGACTATAGAAAATCATACATTGTAAAAGATTAATATAATATTCAGGATCCGTATAAATGCATAAATGCATAGAAATGCATATACATAGAAATGCAGTTAAGTTTTTCAATTCCACGAATTTTGAGTAAAATATTGAAATAATTAGCACTATTTTATTACTCTACTAAAACCAAAATGCATTTATAATAAAGAGGCGAAAGTTCTGCATAGAATTTTGCACACTTTAAATAAGAGTTAGTTTTGTAGTGATTGTCTGAAAGTAAAGATCTAATCAAAATGCCAAAAACTAATTCCGTTCGTAAAGCAAGAGGACGTCCATCGAACTCATCGCTCAACGCTTCTGTTATTGATTTGAACGAATCGTTCGACGATGGCATCGGTTTATCCATCGATGACAGCAATAATGATGCGTTGAATGATTCGATTGCCGTTCGATGCAAATCGCGAACAAACAGACGAAACGCAACCAATAAAGTGTTTGATCCGAAGTTTAGGTACGATCGTATGATCGAAAATATAGAACGAAAGTACTGCTACAACAATGAAGAGAATATTGTCAATAATAATAAAGCTGTGAACGCGAGAGCAAAGCGAACCAATACTGCAGTTATGAACATAGATCGCGGAGTGGTGATGAGGCGACAGTGAATTTTATGTCTGGTTCCTTCCCCTTCTATTATTTCCCCATTAAACTATTGATTCATCGAATAAAACAATAGTTTAATGGGGAAATAATAGAAGGGGAAGGAACCAGACATAAAATTCACTGTCGCCTCCTCACCACTCCGCGATCTATGGTTTGCCGTTATTTGCTTTGTTTTAACAGACTGTAATATTATATATTCAATGTATTCATTGCTGTTAACAAAAAATACTTTAATGAGTATTTCGGTAGAGCGCACCAGCATATTCACAAAATGTGAAATACTGACTGCAAAAACGAAATTCGGTTGGTATGGTGATGCCATGCTGTGACAACTTAATTGAAAGGATTTATTATTATGATACTGCTAAAACATATCTTCAATTAAGAATATCTACCGTATTTAAATTATTTTAATTAGCAGTTTCGGTCATTTATACTAATTACCGATTTAAATATATTTGTTAAAATTTACAGTATGCAAAAAACCCATTGAAAGCAATAATTACATAATTCTAATTTAGTTTTAATATACAGTAAACTTTATAAAAAGCGCCAAATATAAAATATGTGAAAAGAATGCAAACATTTTTGCGACAGTATTTTTTTATTATTATGTAAGTTTCGATGATCGCTATTGGATGAACATTTCATTTTTGGTTTACCCTTTGAGATATTCTAAATTTATCATAGTTTTCCCAGGAGTTGATTGTGAGAAACTTTTTTTTTAAATATTACGTTTTTTAAATAGAAAAAACAAATAATTTTTTAAATGATATAATATTTGGTTTAAACTGATCTAACATTGTTAAACAGTTTTAACGTCATTTATAATTGTTATTTTTGTAATTTCAATGAAAGATGCTATTTTCTAATTTAAGCGCACAAATCCGAAAAACTGAAAAATTATCTATTAAAGGATTTTGCTCTTACGGTGTAAATTACAATGAATTATATACTAAGTATGAAATAAGACAGCGAAATGCCTTTCATGCTTATAGAGGATAGCTGTTTGGAATCCAAACTTTGGATGGTTTAATAGAAAAAAATTGATGTGGCGTTATGTCTGATTCATTCTCCCATTCATTTTCCTTTCATAAATTGAGTTTGTTTTGTCGGAATGTATCAATTATTAAGATCACTAATGCGGCGAATTATGTTTTTCAGATACTCTGTGTTAATATTAAAATCGCATTGAGATATATGATGCGTCAATATTGGATGCATTGCAGAAAAATAAAACTTAATTCATGAAAGGGAACTGAATGGGAAAAGCATCAGACATAAACGCCACAGCTATGTTCACAACATACAGCTATGTATTCAAAGTTTTCCCACTTGCATAAAAAGAATTCCCATTAATATTTTAATGGCTGTACGTGCATAAAATCTTTTCCCACTTGTATTTTAGACTTTCCCCAAACATGCGTAACTTTAATTTAAAGAAAGCGGGAATAGGTTTTTAGTTTTACTAAACATTGTACAGTAAAGATGAAAAATCACACAACATTGGAAGAGGTACAATAAAACCTCAATAATATAATACATTTATTTTAATAAAAATATACATGTTTTTAAATAAGGACATCCAATTCTAAACTAAAACAATTTTTTAGTTTAAGCAGTCAAAAATAAGGATTCGTGACAAAATAAGTTTTGGTAAAAAAATGTGTAACCTTGCACT
>JAQGAW010001493.1:0-18857 GCA_034698025.1 Phthiracarus crinitus
GTTTATTTTTCCTTGAATTTAATTATTATTCAATTAAATATCTTAATTACATTGACAGATCAAACCCCAAATATTTCACCCGTTAGAATAAAATTATATATCATTAGAAAGTTCTCAAATGAAATAATGAACTTCTAGTTGTGTTTGAAGTTCAATATTACTTTGTTTACCTAAAGTTCACATTTTCAAGTTTTATCGTCTTAAATGTTTAATTTATGCATTGTATCCAACGAACGAATTTGGATTTGTGACCCAAATACTACTAAATATCAAAATTCGCATAAATTTGAAAATGAAATGAAGTGATAATAATTTGCATTCGCAACAGCAGTTTAATGACAGTATTTGGCAAAACTGATAATTAAATATAAACGTTAAATTGATTGCGTTATTGGTTGGAAATTAAGGTAATACATCAAACCTAATGATGTTAAAAACTAATGCTTCCGTTTGTAAATTCTCAAACCGCACCAAAACAGCTAAAATTAATTATCAAATTGCATGCAGTTAATAATTTTAGATTTAAAACAGCAATCGCTGAAAAAACCGCGGTTTAAATCGCCGAACAAAAAAATAATTTGTAGTCATTAAAACGATAGTCCTTTATATAACAAAAATGTTTCATTTTGCCTAATATTTTAATTTTAATAAATTTTAACATTTTAAATAAAATTTAGTTAGAATTTCAAATTTAATAGATAAAGCTAAAATTTACTAATTTAAAGTTAATTGCTTATTTTTTATTAAAATATTATCATTTTTATTCGTTATAACTTTCGGAATTTTCTGAAGATTTTAATAAAAATTGAATGACTGTTTTTTTGAAAATTTATCAAACGGCCAAAAACTACAAAAACATGTAAAATACTAAATGTGGACAAACCGCACCGACGGAAGCATTATTAAAACAAATTACACGATAAAATTATGTTAGTATTCATCTACAATAATATTTTCAAAATATTTTATTTACAATAAAAAATAAGAGCGAATGAATAATTATGTAATTTCGATGCATATTTAATTAGTTACAAATTAATTTCAATAATTTTTTCTCATTAATTGCCATTAAAAAGCAATTTCAGATAAATATTTATTACTTTTAATGACAGCTAACCGTAGCTAAACCATCATAAAACATATTTAATACACTACTACTGTATTCAATATGTTCGCACTTCTTTGATCTACACGTGACAGAAAAAGAAAAATGCCAAAGATTTATTCAGATCGTGTCTCTATCACTATCCATATGATACACTATGATCTCAACTCCAGGTCATATCAGTTTAAAATGCTATGTTTTTTATAAAGGGTGCAAATTTTCTATCGATTTGCAAACCACTTAAATCAATCGATGACTTTGTTTGGATAAATCAATTGAACTTTCAAACAAATTTTCTTAAAAGTTTGTTAAGTTCAATGGGATTCGAATGCTTATCATTGCAGGCAAACTGATTAATTAAAAATTGTTTTGAGCGTAATAAAGAGTATCCGAAAATTTAATTTTCAACATATAATAAATTTCGATAAGACTTTTAACATTTTTTTAATAACAAAAAAAATCATTTAATTCAAACACAATTTTTTAATAGAATTTATACAAATAAATAAACTAAATTTACTTAAATTTTGACATAAATCAAAGCATCTATAAAACAAAACGACCATAATTTTAAATCTGGCCAGTATTTGATAAGTTTTTACTTCATTTCGCAAAAAAAATCAGTTAAATTTTAAGGGCATATATTTTGTTTCGATAAAGTTGTGATAACAATTTTTTGCGGAAGTCATGGAATTGATGGTATATTAATAAAAATTTTATATTTTTATTTGTTTTGGTAAAATTGCAAAAAAAATCGGTTATAAGGGCGAAAAATCATTAAATATATTAAAATTAATTTAGCGCTTTATAAAGCAGTCGCCAATTCTTGACTAAGCATTATCTTTTCATAAAACTCAACAATCACTGCAATTTATAGTTTCTGCAAATTCACAAAATTCATAAGTTTTTTTTTGCAAATACCTTCAATTGTTTTTAATTTGTATTATGTTTATTCAATTTACTCCTATAAACCAATTGTCCATCACTTGTATTCTATGAATCATTCGTTAATTTTTGCAATTACTCAAAAAATGAACAAATTTAATGAAAATGATTCGCCAGTAAAAGCGAAAGTGTTTTCCAAACCAACTTCGATACCATTGTCTAATTATGAGGATATTGTTATCAGTGGTATTGCAGGAAGATTTCCAGAATCGGATAATATGGATGAGTTTGCGGAAAACTTATTCAAAAATATAGATATGATAAGTCTCGATGATCGCCGATGGCCTATCGGTAAATAACGTTCTTTTATCCGTCAATGTATTTAACGTCAATTATTTTTCTAAAGATCTTTATGAAGGATATGGTGCGAAATCTGGTAAATTAAAGGAAATTGATAAATTTGACTGCAGTTTTTTTAGTACATTCACTCTTCTCGCTGATGCTATGGATGTGCAGTCGAGAATGATGTTAGAAACTACATATGAAGCTATATGTGACGCTGGCGTTAACCCACAAACATTGAGAGGAACTAAAACTGGTGTTTATGTTGGAATCAATTCAGTCGGTAATCTTGATATTTTGTGCTTTTAAAAAATTAAGATATGTTGGTTTTTTCGACTACCGTATAATTTTAAATTTCTTTTTCCTAAAATTATCTCAATTAAATGCCCTAATTTTAGCTAACTATTTAGACCATACACCAGTTCGTTTAGTATATGTCCATCTTTGTATACGAAATTCTAATTAATAAAGGGATTTCTCCTGTTCTTAATTTTACATTTTTTATTTGTTAACTTTTGCTCTCAAAGTTGGTTATAGAAAAGTTACAGTATTTGTTAAGATAGAAAACCTAATAGTGTAATAAAGTACCCTAATTTTAATATTGATCATTATATGATTAACTACAGTAGTATATTGTGATAACCAATTTGAAAGCCATCTCTTTATTATTTATATTTGAATTATTCGTAATTAATTAAATTCAGTAATGTTTGACATGAATCAAATTTTAAGAATTTTTTATAATGTTAGAAAAATAATAAATTTTAAATTTCTGGAAGATTGTAGTAAACATTGAAATTCGATTATTAATTATTTTTCATTTATCGTTACGCATATAGCATGCGCTGATGGCATACCACAAGACGATTTTCAAGATAGTCTTAAAAAAGAAGGCGTGTTTTGGGTGTATGGGCGCTCGAAAAACTTATACGCAAACCGAATGTCATTTTTAATGGACTTTCGTGGCCCAAGTATTTTGATTGATACCGCATGTTCAGCCAGTTTGGTCAGTTTAGTGCATGCATTGAATGATATTAGACTCGGTAATTGCGATCAAGCAGTTGTGGCCACTGCTAACCTAACACAGGCACCATTCACTAGTATGGTTTATCACACTTGTAATATTCTTTCATCCGACGGAAAATGTAAAGTATGGGATAAAAAAGCGGATGGTTTTGTCAGATCGGAAACGATTGGTTCATTGTTTCTGCAAAGAAAGAGCGAAGCAAAAAGAATTTATTCGACTGTATTGCATGGAAAGACTAATACCGATGGATTCAAATCTATTGGAATGTTTGCGCCATTTTGGATGAGTCAGAGAGATCTTATGATCGAAACGTTTACAGAAGCGGGTGTTAATCCAAATGATGTAAAGTTTTTCGAATCACACGGAACGGGTACTAATGTTGGCGATCCTCAAGAAGCGAGAGCTATTGCAGCCGCTTATTGTAGTGAACAAAGAGAGGTATAATTTAAATTTTTTGAATTTAACTCTATATTGTATTCAAAATGTATATAATTATATGGTACTAGAAATTACCTAATATTTAGAATTTTCATGTGATTAAAATAATATTAAGAACATGTGAACACTTGAGTACAATAAAGGAAGCATATCGGAAGTTTGGGGTATGAGTGATGATCGATTTCGGTCAATTCCCGATTTTGCTCGAAATTACCCGCTTATTCCGCACAAATTGCCTTAAAAATAGCTTACAAATTAAAGTATTTACTTTAAACTAATATATTTCTGAACTTAACGAATAGTCATAAACTGTCCCAATATAGTCATTAAATTTTCTATTTTTAGTATTGAAGCCACATTTTTATAAGTAATATAGTATAAAAACTTAACTTATAAAGTTATAAGTAGGGACGCAAAAATCGTTAGAAAAAAGGGTGCAAAATAGTTTGTTAATCATTAGAAAAAAAACTGATCAAATCGTTAGAAAAATCGTTAGAAAAAACTTATAATAAAACAGCAATATTAATATAATTAAAGGTAGAGATGGAAAAGGTTTGAAGAGAGTCCCGTTCTGTCCTGCTAATTGAAATGTTCCCTTCCCGACAAATCCAGTAAAAATTCGGTCAATCCCGATCCTGTCCTGTTCCGTCCCGATAATTTTTTCAGGTCTAATTAGAGGTTTGGTTTCATTAAAAAATTTCAAAAAGTAGGGAATAATTCACGACAGAATATCAGATTTAACGACATAAATTTGATTTTCTTAGTTAAATCTTTCATTATTTAAAATTCTTATTTCATTTTTTTCCAAAGTTGACCTTATAAAACACCCCTATCAAAACTCTTCGGATTTTAACGACAAATTTTTTAGTTTTTCAACTTTAAACTACAAAATTTTTAAATAAAATTGAAATCGTTTGAAATTAATAAAATCGTTAGTTATATTTAAAACCGATTGTTTCGTTAATTAAATTTAGTTTTTTTTAAAGTTTTTAAGTTAAATGCCAATTTTAAATACGTTTTCATATCGAATTTGAGTGGTTTTAAGAAATCTTTAATTAACGATTTTCGCGTCCCTAGTTATAAGTAATAACAATATGTAAGGATATGGTTATAACCTGGAGATTAAAATGTTAACTTCTATTAAATCTAACTAATTAAATAAAGTTGTTTTATTTTCAGGGTTTATTTTATATAAATAATACCTGATATTAAACAAATATTCAAAAACTTTCCGTTTTCACTAATATTTAGCAATAAATTTATAAGTAATCGAACAAATCCCCTCTACTAGTTATAGATGTCCAGGTCCTAGTCTTTCGGGTCTTTACTAAAGACTCGGACTCGGACCTGGACTCCAAAGCGTGATTTAGGACTCGGACTTCTATAGATTTAAGGGACCCGGACTTGGACTCGGACCTCCAGGCAAAGATTCGGACCCGGACCTGGGACTTATATATACCTATATTTTCATTTTTTCATCAGATGAATACATATAAAAAAAGTTTATTGAAAGTAAAAGTCTTAAGGAACACAAAGACAATAAAAATGAACTAAAAATAGTAATGTAAAAATTTTTAAAATGAAGTTTAAACTAATTTTTGATCTAAAATGTATATATTATATAGAAAAACTACGTCCCAGGTCCGGGTCTTTTAGCATGGGACTCGGACCTGGACTCGGACTCATGATACGTAAACTTGGTCTCGGACCTCTTTGAATATTAAGGACCAGGACTCGGACCTCAAAAGACTCGAATCCCGAGTCCGGGTCCGAGTCCCGGGTTAACTTTTGGACATCTATAATTATTCAATAAATTTGATTTATTTAATAAAAGAATACTTAAAAATGAGTTTTGATAAATATTATTTTAGTGAAAATTATTTTTAAAATGATAAATAGAACGTGATGATGAAAAATAAATTTTAAATTCAAAATTCTTCAAAAGTGAGGTCATAAAATTTTCTAATTATTTAAATTTACAATTTAAAATTGGTTATATTTTTGAACATATTAAATATCATTACATATTTATTTGTGGATTTATAAAATTGCTCATTTTCTACAGAATTTCTTGCCTTAATAATTAACTAATGGCACACTGGAATTATGATCATTCATAATAACTTTAGAAATGTTATTAAATAAACATATTCTCTTTAATAGTTAAGCGTAAAACATCAAACTTTAAATATTGTGTTGAAAAAGCCATTAATTTGTTATTTAAATATAGAAAGAGTATCTATCGGTCTAACAGTTATTAAAATTATACATTAAGGCTGTTATCAAAAAGTTTAAAAACGGAGAATTAAAAACTTAATTCCTAACTATATGTTCAAAATAAACTTAAGTTTTAAAAATCGATGCAATAAACAAAATTATAAGTATTTAACTAACTTTACAATAATTGACTAAAATAAAGATTGACAAACTTTTAGCTGCGAAATGAGAAACACGAACAGAAAAGCTGAGATTACGATGAAATAAAAACTCTCTATTTCTACAGTTAATCTGCTTTATTTCAAACAAATTATTTAAGACGAAAACAGTCACAACTAAATAACAAAGCATTGCGTTAATGCGAGAAATTGGAAATATCGCTGTAAATGAAAACCTAAAGCTATTTTATTAAATGCATATTTCGGTTATTTATAAAAAGCCGATTTTAATTTCAACATTAATTAAAAAATGTAATTTATTAAAATTATATTCAATAAAAAACACAATACACTAAATAAATGTTAGCAAATTATCAAATATAAGCTTATAAATCATATGTTATATATTTTCTAATTTAAGCGTAAATCATATTTCGATTTAACGATAACTATAATTAGTTTAATAAAGTTTTTGAATGGGTATAACAGTTAACTGTTAATGCAATGCAATGAACAGTTATTGTGCATTAATGCAGTGTTTTCTCATACCTTGTCTGACAATGTCGTGTCAAATTGATTGAAATGGCTGCCAACCATTCAGCATCACTTTCTACCACAACCACACCTTCGTATTACGAACAAACACTGAACACGATATGCCACATAATCCTATCAAATTGACCATTATTTCAATCAAATATTAGTTTTAAATAGCAATCAAATTCAAATCACAACGCATTAATCAGTTAATGTTACGATCATTAATAATAATAGATTGTAGACAACACTTTCTTTAGTATATAAGCGCATACACTCATTGCCCGCCCATTACTACATCACCACTCCCTTACATATCCTAAACAAACCCATATATAAAGCTGTCGTATGTTTATATTTCTCTAAACCATTAAATGCAGAAATATGTGAACGTATATTTTAAAACTCAAAAAAGTTTAGTTTTAAAAATGTTTAATTTAAAGCGATTATCTATTTATCAAACCACATTTTAAAAATTTACATTAAAAATAATTATTGATAAGCAATTTAAATTTTTCTTTCTTCTAAAATTTTGAGATTTATTTCAAAATCTAACATGAATTGTTTTCTAAAGTGCGACAATTTAACATCTTTAACTTGACGTCATTTTTCATAGTATATTTACATATAAAAAATGACGTCAGAGTTAAAGATATTAAAATATCCTACTTTATAATATACATAAACTTGTAAAAGTTTATATTTACAGAATTAAATTTTCAGTTCATAATCCGATAAAATTAAATCGCGAAAAATAGATAGTAAAAAATCCGAAATAAATATAAACAGTATAGAGCTTTAACTGATTTTGTTTCGATCAATGAATAGGCAAATATTAGATTTGAAAACATTATAAATTTTCATGTTTGATGTAAAGTTTAAACATATTATTGTCTATTAATGTTCATTTAAATTCACAAATTTTTTGTTTAAAAAAGTAAAATTTCGGATAAAATGTATGAAATATAAGAAGTATTTTACTTTAATTTTTTGTAGTTAAATATAAACTTGAAATGATTTTATTTTAGTTGAATGTTAACAGTGCTGGACATGTCTTCGTCGCAATTATCTGCAGATGAACGCAAACAAACGCTAAGAAAAGAGTTATTACAACTGAACGCTCAAAGAGATAACATCGAGAAAGAGATTAAACAATGGCAGAGCATTCTTCAAAGTGTATGGAAATAACACAAAACGCATAATAATGTTATCATAATATTGTTTTGTTTAAATTGAAGCAAAACGTAGGTATGAACGATAGTTTGGTTGATTCGCAGGGATTTCCTCGCAATGACATCGATGTCTATCAAGTCCGTACCGCACGAAACAAAATCATTTGTAAATAACAATTCGTTTATTTGGTTAATTAACTAATAATTATTATTTAATTATTGTTATATTTTTATTGAAGGTCTAAATAATGACGCGCGAGGTTTAATGAAACAAATCGAAGAGAAATTATTTCAATTTCATGAATTAGAAAAACATGACAACACGAGTGATAACCCGGAAAAATAAAATTATTTTAATACTTTTTTTTGTATATAAAATATTAAATCTTATTAATATTTAAAAGATCAATAATAAAATTTGAGCTAAGCTTAAATTAAAATGCAATTCTTTTTAACGACAAAAATACGTGACTAGTAGTTAAACGGAATGTTAAGAGTTAGTCAATAAATACAACGCCTTTTTTAGATTTTCATTTCAAATTGATTGGAAACATTAATACTTTTGCCCTCATAAACGATAAATTAGGCAATTCATCCAAAACCTGTATCGCTTCAATACTTAGAGTGTGATTTCTGTCGGGAATGTTCTGTAATGATGTCGACGCGTTTTTAACCGATGATAACAACTGTTGAACTATATTTCGGTCGATATTAGTTTCCATATCATCGATACTAACGTTATCTTTTTCATTAAGTAATTCTTCTTCTAAACCTTTAATATAAAGCACATTAAATACAGTATTAATACGGCATTCACTATAATTTAAGCATTGACATACTTGTTAGTCCTATTTGCCTGTTTTTCACATTTTTGCTGTCATCACTAGTAATAAAAAAGTCTAAATCGAATAAAACTGCATTCTTTGGATTTGGGTCTAAAGGATTTTTGAGTCCACTAGAGTTCCAATCGAATTGAACGGGAGGTATTGGCGGTGCGTTTTCTGCTGCAGTCGGTGTGTCGTTAGACAAACAATTGCTAATTATTTCATTGGTGCTGTTATTATTGTTGCCGTTTATCGATGCATTATAATTATGTTTAGTTGGTTCTAATACGTGTCCGAGTCCTGAAGCAAATATCGGAATCGATGAGTTTCGAAGCTATTAATTTGAAACAAAATTTTGTAAATCTTAATTGCAAATCCGTCACAATTAATTGTAGGAAGTGTTAGCAAATTTGCATACGACTAGGGATGAGATTTTAAGTAAAACAAGAGGCGACACGAAATTAAAACACATTAAAAAAAGAAATCATTGTTTTTAAAAAATGAAATGCATAAAAGCTCTTACAAAGCTAGAAGTCATCCAAAGGAACACATTCCTGTTATCGCATGCAAAGAAAATTGTATTTAAGTAACAAAACGTTTAAACACTTAAAGTTAATAAATTATTATTTTAGTTGGCGTCACACTTACGATATTTCTGGGATCGATTTTAAGTGCTAACAAAAGTTGTTGAAACGAATGCGAATCATGCCATCGAAGCTTAAGCGATGGCGCGTCTTCTAAGTCTTGAACGCGTTTCCACAAACTTATGCTAACAAATCATTTATTAATTAACGTTCGATAATATTTCGATAAAATGATTGAGTTTATGATTAAGACAAACCTGTTTTGGTGTGCATTACCAAACAAATCCGTGGAAACATTTAAGTTTTGTTCATTAGCTGCCGATTCCGGTGATATAAACGTGTCGTCAATCAATTTCGACAATTTATGATTCACTTCTAATCGATTAACGCATTCATCTTCGATGATGTGTTCGTTAAAATGCGTGTCAGTATCGGTATTATCATTAAACGACGCAAAATCAGCGAATTCGTCGTCAACCTGTATATCATTGAGTTGATTGTCTAATTTGTGGTCGGATTGGTTCACAGAGACAGTGATTGGATGTGTTTGCGAGTGTTGTGTGTGTGATGTGTGTGTCATATAGACGTGAGGCGACGCGAACTCGAATTCAGCGAAATCATCGTCACTATTATCATCGAAATTATTTGCATTCGAATTGTTTAACATATTTTTAATTATTTAATGGTTTCTATTTAGTTATTCAGTTAACTCATTGCTACAATATTTTCAACAAGTATTCATACATAACAATAAAACAAAACAAACGCTGAATTATGCACACCTGCTCTGCAATCCAAATGATTACACATTTGTTCACAATTAAGTTTACAGTAACATAAGTTATTTAGCATCAGTTTTTCTTTATGACATACTGTACTGTGCTTTACGTGTGTATTGTCATAAAATGTTAGCATTGAAAGTTCCAAATTGAAGGGTTTGTCTGGGGTTCTGTTTGGGTAATAAAATTCTATTTGAATGCTTCGTAAGTTATTTTTTAAAATTATTTACCAAAATATAATAAACAAAAAATTATTTTTATTTAATAAGGTAATTAATTATTACAACGAATCCTTAAATATATTGCATAAATTCAATAAGTTTTTGACGTATTTTATTATGCATTTAAATGTGTGCAATAAAACCCGTTCTATGAATATTTGGATCACATGGTGTAAACAATTAGTGTGTTGATTCACAGCAAAGGTGTGTTTTGCGTAAATACTATTATTTTTTAAATCTATTTTGGTTACGAATTTCTAAAAAGTTTTGCTGCTATTTTCACCAAATAATAATATACTTTTTCTGGTTTTTAAGAAATTCAGTTTTATTTACTAAACTTAATTCAAAATTATTTTTTTAAATTTAAATAAATGAGAAAATATGAGTGATATTTACGAGGAAGACATTGATGACGAAGAAATGAAATTTGCCCAAAAAGATTGGGATAAATTAAACAAAAAGTTAGATAAGGTATTCGTCTTTAACTAATTAAAGAGTTCTATTACGTTGTAATACATTTGTTTATTACATTTTCTCTAAATTTTTTAATTTGTATGAATAATGTCAACCGAATAATAGACTAAATTTATGGAATAATTAGTAAATAATTAACGAACACTAAGGAATCCTTATATGAAATTAAACGTTTTTTTGGTAATATTTATTGTTACTATAATATGTAATATAGGCATTATAATAGTTTTTATTTATAAAAGCTTATTCACAAGTAAACCCGAAACTGTTGAAAATTTTATAGTCATTGCATGCATATCTCGTAATTATTACAATAATTTAATAAATCTAATTCTATTCATAAATTAATATGATAATCAAAAATCAAATATGAAACTAACGGTAAGATAAAATATACTTTAAGAACACTAATCGTTAAGCAAATGTGATTTGCAATAAAATTTTTTAACGTTAATTATCATATACTTATTATACCAAAAGAGACAATTTTAATGATTGGTTGATTGTTAGGATGGGTTTCGCGATGGTATTCATGATGGCAGACAAAAAGCGTTACAGGACTCATTTAATTGTGGTTATGCCGTGTCATTTCAACCACTTTTAACGATATCAAACTTGAAAGGAATATCTGAGTTAATTAATAATTGCCGTTATAATTATTACCTTTTTTCTAATTAATATTTGTACAAATTTATTTTTCAGTGCTTTAATGTATTCACAGAAATGCGATAACAATAACGAAGAATTAATGAGACGATTCGGTTCTATTCAAACCAATTTAATAGATTTAAAGTCTAAAATCGACGAACATTTACTAATAACCGATAATTTACAATCAAATAGTATTACATTTCCGGATAATATAATACAATTATTTAACGAAATCAAATCTAATTTAATCAGTATTTGTATTGATTTAAAATTAGAGCGTATGTTAGAAGTGATCAATCAATTATCGTTAACACAAATAAATCAATAGTTAATGTTTATTGTTTAATGTTATATAGTTTATGCTACAGTTTGTTGTTCATCCCTTTTCGCTCTCATATCCCTTTCGTTCTCGTATTGCTTTTTACAGCCCCAACGAGCGATCCTCATCATAGGTCCGACACCTAATTCTGATGGATAGTACTTCATTCGTAACCAATTCAAATAGAAAGCAGCGGATAGTATACCGAATGTAAGTACAGGTCCAATAACTGGATGCAGAAATGGTTTAAATTGTTTCTTCAAATTACTGTTAACGATATTTTCAGTTATATTTAAATTTAGTTTCAATAATCATATGCTATTGAATACTCACTTTCCATTCATTTTTGGTTGATTTTATTTTTTACCGATAAATATTATTATTTTATGGTAATTTAAAGTTTTTGTTATGATAGTGTATGTAATCATATGATTTTATTTATTAAACATAAATAACGTTAGTTTTTATTTGATTTCACAATGAATATCAAGTTTTATGTTATTGAGTAATGGTTTAACCAATTCTAATACATTCTCAAAATCATAATTCAAATAAGAATCAAAACTCTACTAAACATTTACAAAGCTTAAGCTTTAAAGTTTAAACGTAACGATAAAAATATGTATGCGAACTGTATTGAACTTTGTTTATGAATTTGTTGAATGTGTACTTTTATGGATTGTGTTTATGAATATTTGGTCAAATGATTCTGTGTATTGGTTCGCAATCCAGTGGTAAAACACTTCTGTTAAAACGACTGCAAACTGGATGTTCGTTACAAACAAACAATTACTTAGACGTTGCGAATACGGTTCCGACTGTCGGAACAAATATTGTTAACGTACGAAACAATGCTAACGTTTGTACGATAGTAGAAGTTGGCGGTGCTATGAGTGAGTTGTGGACCAATTATTTGGACGATTCAAACAACGATTTGGACGCAATCTTATACGTAATCGATTGCAGTAATGTATCGAAAGTATCGCAATCAGCGATTACTTTCATTCAACTATTTTCTAATATAAATCTAGAATCGTTGAAACCATTGATGATAGTGTTGAACAAAACTGATGTGAACTGTATTTATAGCGTCAATGAAATGCGATACATGTTAATGATTGACTCACTGATCGATTCGATCAAAACGCGTAACCATAACAATACACGTAACATCGAAATTGTTGAAACGAGTTGTGTGACTGGAAGTGGTTTGCGAACTGTGTTTAATTGGATTCAATCGTTTCATAAATAATCGTTCATTCAGTATATACTAATTGTAGATTAATTAACAGATTTATTAAAGTAATTATATTATTATATTCATTTTTATTTGTTTGTTTTTATTATTTATTTAAGATTTTAAACCAAATAAAACTATTTTTTATAAAAATAAAGTTAACCTATTAAAGAGATACCGCAAATATGCTAACAAAGTTGGCCTAATATTAGATTTTTAAACGATAATTTTTTATAAGATTAGAGCACATTTAGAATATGATCATATATAGAATTTTTCGAAAATTCAAAAACTCCTATCCCTATAGGGGGCGCTCCAGAAGGGAAAACGTATTTTAGACAAAACATTTATTATCTTGAAAACTGTTAATGATAAGATAACAGTTCATTTTTAAACAATTCAAAGTAGATATCAAAAATAATAATTAATTTTAAAAAAAATTGTTTAACCATTTTTATTTACTTAAGTTTTCAAAAATATTTTTAAGCTATTATTTGAAGAGTATCATAACATAAACCAGCGTCAGTTTTATAGCTTTTTTAATGTAGATATTTATCAAAAAAAAATTTGGTCCAAATAACTGAAGGAAAGGTTGTCATAATTGGCAAAAACATAAAGTCTAGACATAATTTAGTATAAATCAACAGTAAGTAGTAGTATACCACTCAAAAGTATTTGGCCGTAATTTTTAAAAAATGTTTAAAAAGAAATATAATAATTTAAACATAATTAAGAAATAAATTGTATACCGAAAATTTTTATCATAGATTACTTCAAAAATTTCATTTAAATAGTTATATTGTAGTGACCCAAAAGTCACACTTCTTATTCTGCACTGATTAATCATCACATTCACATATAGTTCATATTCCGTTAACGTTTTGCTGATACTGTTTACTATTTCTCCATTATAACTCATATACATATAATCTATACAATGCTTAATACTGTTATGTTATTATTACTCATTAACTCTCACAGTTTATATTCCTTATAATAAGTATTCACATATTAATCTATGCTTACACACTCATCGTATTATGCGCATAACAGCACATAAAAAAGCCACGTTTGGTCTAACAATAATCACTCTTTGCTCTTCCGTTAACTCACTGATAGTAAGCAACACATATTCAAAAAGTCTTATGTAATTCTTATTTTGTGCTAATAAAACCTAATTTAAGTATTGATTAAAACCGTGTCTCAGTGTGATTAATTGGTTGAACGTGCATCACATATTCGCATAATACGCTTCAGCCAATTATATAGTCTTAGATATCGAATTCTTAGCGGTACTGAATCCAGTGTCGTTACAATATAACAAATTATTTTTTTGTGACCTAGTTTTTGAAATTTAAATACTTGATAAACATTAATAATTTTATCTTTATGTATTTTTTTAAAATAAATCACATTCCAAAAAATATTTTGTAATTTAAATAGTTAAGTAAAATTTTCAATTTATACAATTTATTAAAATATTTTTTCAAGAACACATTTTCCCAACTGGAGCGCCTATTATGGGAGTTTTTTAATTTTTGAAAATTCTAAGAAAAATATGCTCTTATAATACAAAAAATTATCATCAAAATATCTAACATAAGGCCTACTTTGTTAACTTATTGAGGGTATCACTTTAAAAATAAAATTTATACCTGACAATTAATGACAAGTAACCGTAGCGTGAGAGGACTATAATTTAAAAATTCTTAAAATTAATTATGGAACGACCAAAATCCTGACGACAGCGAGTTAAGTCAAAGGGGAATCAACCGCTTTTATCTTGAGGTTACCTCTGGGGGTTTGGCAACAATTATGCAGTAATGGCGCATTAAACCAAATGAGCTAATGTTTAATACCTTAAAATTAATACTTAACAAATTGTATGCTATTTTAAAGTAAAAGCGCGTCCTCTGTCCACTCGTCGCACACACTTAATTAATATTGATTAGAGACAAATGATTAACAACAAAAAAAATAAATTAAACAAAGCAATACTTAAAGATAAAAATATATATAGTGTTGTGACCCAAAGTCCACTACCATTTATTAATAATATATATAAGCGCTTATTAAACTAAATATATTTTATGTATCATGTATTAAATTTTTTACTTGTTTTTATATAATTATTGTTTGTCTTGGATTTCTATATATGGATAGTGATACAATTATAATAACTCCTTTATTAATAAAGGAGTTTTCTATAAAATAAATATTTTGTTTAAGCATTATTTTAAAATAGTAAATTAGATGTTTTTTATTTTAAATTTCAAAAACTGTAATCAAGTATCCAAATAATTTAGAGTTTGGGCATTCATTTATATTTATATCTAAACTATAAAAATGAATAGCAAATGTTTAACGGATAAACAAATTGAAGATTTACTTGATATATCTGGGGCCGAAGATAACAGCTCTGATTGTGATGATAACAGTATAAACGGTGAGATTTAACCCACGACAGAGTATCTGAACAAAGTGATTCATGTTATGAAGAAGATGAGGCAGAAAGAGGTTTTTATTGCTCAGAAACTCCATAATCTTTTCGTACTCTAAATCATAATATAATAAGATTTAATACCGATCCAAATATTGAAAGGCAATCTTATATAATTTCTATATTTTACAATTTTATGACTGAAAATATGGTTAAACTTATTATGTATTATACTAATTAAAACATTTTTCGCACTCAACAAAAGTATAATAAGGCTCGAACCTATAACACTGAGGTTAAATATGATGAACTTTTGGCTCTATTTGGATTAATGTACTTAATTGGTGTTTTCAAGTCCGCATATGAAAATGTTTTAGATTTATGGGATTCAAACGGAGAATGAAGATATTTTTAGAGCAATTATGCCGTACAAACGATTTTTATTTTTGGTTCAAAACTTATGATTCGATCAAAAAGAAACAAGAGATATAAGATAACAAAATGATAAATTAGCATGCATTAGTAAAATATGGGAAATGTATATTAAAAAATGTGAAGTAACTATATTCATTCAGAGAAAATAACAATAGATGAAATGCTTCGTGCATTTTGAGGAAACAGTATTTAAAAGAAACCAGCAAAATATGGATTAAAAATTTTTTGCATTTGTGATTCAAAATCTTATTATATGTCTGATGCAAAAATCTATGTTGGAACAGAAAATGACCACTATGCTTATTTTATTGCATGCTTAACATTATTGGATATAACTCTTATGTTATTTTTAGTCACTACAATCAAAATACTAAATAAGCTAAATTCCATAGAGAATTTATTATAAACTTAGGTAAAAGTTTATCAATGGCACACATAAAAAAGCGTTTACAACTTACAACAATATCTCGAAGCCTACGTTCAATAATATCTAATGCAACAGGTATTAGCATTGCTTGAGTTAATAATCCTGCGAAAAAATCAAAAACACAAGCAAAATTTAACAATACTAGATGTTATATTTGTCCAAGAGTTGCAAATAAAGTTTGCACTACCAAATGTTCTAGTTGTAATCAATTACTTTGCAAAGACCATAAAATATTGTATGGTCTTCCATGTTATGAGGATTGCGATTATATTTATAAAAAAAAATTCCTTTAAGTACAAATTTTAATGTTAATAACAAAAATTTACAACAATAATATTAAACTAAATAGTAATAAACTAAATAATATTAATCTCAATAATATTAAATTATATAATATTAATATCAATAATTAATCTATATTTTTTATTGATTTATTAATTCATAATAATTTTAAACAATATTATAAATTTTTTTAAATAAAAAATTCAATTATATAAATAATTCATTTCTTCGCATAATTTACAAAAAAAATTCGTTGATAAACTTATTAATTCAATATCCTTTTATTTTTATTATATCAGTTATTCTCATGCTATCAGTTATATGTTTTAAATTTTTCACATTTAAACATTCTTCCAATTCAAATATCTTGATTAATAATAAGTCTGATTCAAAATAGCGAGTTTCTTATTTTAAATCTGTAAGCAATTTTGAATATCTTCTCGAATAATCTTTATAATCTTTTTTAAACTTTATATATGAACGCCATAATAATTGGCTTTTTAAATTAATTTCACGATCTTTTTCTAAATCTAACACTGCATTAAATTTTTTCATTGATAATAATATTTGAAGCATTGAAATAGGCACACAGTTATAGTTGTCATAATTGTCAATACCAACAGGTATTGGCTAAAAATAAATTTGAATTAATTATGAATTAATATTTAACACCCGTCTTAAGACGGGTGGGTTATAAAATTAAAAGTTAAACAACAGTTTTAAGACTGGTGTTTAACAGGTTAACTTAAAATATCCCATTCATAATTAAAATATTTATAATTTTTTGCGCGCATTCATTTTTAGCTCATAATTCTGTAGATTTATTGTTTGATGATTCATTAAATTCCATACGATTATTATTGAGTGTTAAAATTATTTTAATTGAAAAACTAAATTTTCCATAATTTGCTACTGATTTTTCGTATCTAATTATATTCATTTTGTTATAGTAATAATTTGTTAATTGTTTATAATTATAATTACTGTCACTTTGTTTATTAAAGAAATCCATTTTTATTTATATATTGTATATCAATTATACCGAATTATTATCCGAACAAAATAAAAAAAATATATGCAAAATAAATTTTTGAATAACCGATTTAATAATAACGAATCACAAATAATATCGTAACAATAATTTTTATGTTTATATTTACATAAATTTTTCTATATTTTCGTTTAGCAATAAAAAGCATGTAAACAATACGTTTGTATTACGTTTTTTGATTGCAAGAAAATCTGCCACTATTCTGCGCATAAATAATGGAAGCGTTTAGTCAAATTCGTTACATAATATAATTACTGTAAACGCGCTTCTGGTAAGTACTAAAAATACTGCCACTATTGCCAAAAGCGTTAGTTTTCTTAGTGTTCCACTGTAGGTATTAAAAGTCGATTGAGAGGATCCCACCCATGATAAACGAGAATAAATTTCGTTTTTATTATACAACTCTAATAAACTTAAAATTCAAATCATTATAAATATAAGATTGATATACTTTTGTCGAATCATCATTTATTGTATCTATATCACAAGCGTGTCTTATGATTATGTTAGGTCACCCCTCGAAAATTGATTTCTGAACTTTTTCGTTATTTTGGTTAAGATTTTGCTCGATAGGTATCGCGAAGTGCCTCACTACTACTTATGCGCACATTTAGTCACAACTGTGCTAAACAGAAGACGTCATTTCACATCATTAGTTAACATGTGTGTATCATCGACAACAAAAACAGCAATAATAACAATGTTCGCCTAAGTTTTACGCTGACGGGCTTCTGGAGTATTATGTGCCACAACCGCCCTTCGACTACTATCAGACACCGATCAACTTTGAGCTGAAGATCGGTTACGCTTATCCTTCGGATCGCTCACCTGAGAACTTCCCGCAAAAACAATAACAGTCGAGAAAATGGCTACGAGACATGTTGGACCTGTGGCTGCCGCGCGTTAAGATCCGTGCGATCATATTACGCATACGTCGATCTCGTGTGGCTAATAGCAGGCATTCCTCATATCTTGCCTTAAAAACGGGGGAATTGATACGACAGGTGTCACTTATTCGTGTCTCTATATCTATGTGTAGGTCTATTTCTAAGTATTTTGAAATTTGCTTTTGTATAATCAATAGTTACTTATGAATTAAACAGTCGTTTTCAATCTAAAAACCGTTTTTCATTACTTCAACTTAAATAAAATAACATTTTCATTGATAATAATAAGATAAATATGATTAAAATGAGAGTAAATATTAGCCAAAAAATTGTGCAAATCACACCAATTATTCCATAATTGTATA
>JAQGAW010001494.1:0-18854 GCA_034698025.1 Phthiracarus crinitus
CTTATTTCGTAATTTTTTCAGTATTATTTAAGGTCTTAAAACATACAAAATACGGTCTTAAACATCCTTTCCTTACTCATCAATAATATCGTATAGGAATTTGCTAGAATAGGAAAAATAATTTTTATGAGAATAGAATTATAACTGAACAGAAATAAGATTCAAGTATTCAAATTCGAATCAAAATTCTATCTTTTTAAATCTTATTTTTTACTCGAGATTTTATAATTTTTAGGTCTAATACTATAAATTAAAATAAATATATAGTATCTATACCTAAGGACACTAATTTAAGGTGTTCTAACTTCACGCATATTTTCTTTAACATTTTTGTCAAAAATAGTAAAAATATACATATCTTTTGTCCACTTTGACCATTTTAGCACAAAATTGAATATTATAGAATTTATATTTTTGAATTAAGTAAAATTTGTTATTTTTTTGTAAAATATAGAATAGAATGTAGTTTTGGAAATTTGTGACAAGTATTTCAATAGAAACATGCAAAATAACAATGCGTCGAATTTATGCGATACGAATACGTTATACATATTTTCTTATTAAAATGTGTTACGCTTTTAGCTGTTTTGTTTGAGTAAACTTATTCTAAAATACAAATTTATATTCAATGATACAGATATATTAAATTCCAAAAAATCGTTTTCTGTTTTTCTTTAAATGCCAGTTTAAAATATCTTTTATTTTTTTAATGAAAAATGAAATGTCTTATCGATATGGCATCATGTGTTACTTTTATAAATAATCCATCTATAATTTTTAGGTATAGTAGTTTCACTTTTCATAATGCTTCCCATTTAATATCAATAATAGTAACGATAATATTATAGCAATTTAATGTCAAAATGTTTAATGTCTTTATTTAATATTTTGGATTGAAACCATTTTTTTGAATAATGGAAAGTGGGTTAATAAACAATATAAAAGCCAATACGAAAATATATCATTAGTTTCGCAATTGCGTTATTATTTTCGAAAATTTTGTAAAATAAAAATCTAAAACCAATAAATTAAATCAAATATAATTGGATGATTAGTGCCACCAAAAAGTTTAACAATCAATGGGTCAAAATCAAATGGAATGGAAGCGCAAAATTCTCAATATTCTTCCGTTTCGAATATCTTTATGGTTGAGGCAAAAGAAGGCGAGAAAATAGTATTGATTTGCTTAGCATCGCATTCTAAACCGCCACCAAAAATAAAATGGTATCGAAAAAACACTGAATTATTAGCTGGTAAGAGACAGTGAAAAGTTCAGTATATTATCAAAGAAAAATGACAATTTTCTCGCTATTCTCTCAGAAGCTGCTAAAACCTCTGTGAACAAATCAGTATTGAATAATAGGCACACGCTGTTTACAATTGAAAGTTTCCTTACTCTTTATCCTAAGCTGGAAGAGGAATATAAATGCGCGGCAGAACACCCGGGACTGTCGAAGCCATTAAGAGCTACAGTATTAATAAATATATTTCGGGCTCCAAATGCTCCCATCATTGATGGGTTTAAGAACGGAGATATAGTACATGTGGACGAGAAATTGACTCTTAAGTGTTCGTCATCGAACGGTTATCCTCCTCCGAGTGTCACATGGTTTCGAAACGGTGTCGAAATTGATCGAAGTTATGTCGTGACATCAAGAAACGAAGTTATTAACACATTAACATTTGTTGTAACGCCATCAGAAAATTTTGCTCAATACACATGTGAAGTATCAAATTCATTGACTCCCATTCCATTAAGAGAAAATGTGACACTAAGTGTCTTATGTAAGTTACTAATACATAAATCTATCATTATTTATTTTACTATACTATACCATACTATAAGATACTATACGATACTGTACTGTGCAGCACACAGTTCAGTGCAATTATTGCACAATAATACTAGTTATAGCCAAAACTGTCATTTATTTGCTACATTTTTTGTTGTTTCAATTACATTCCAGTTCTTCCAGCGAAAATAACAATTTCGGGCCCAAATGAAGTGCGATTAACCGAATTACACGGTAAAATATATGCTATCATAACTTATTATTATATAAATATATTATAATGCTTATTATTATTATTTAGTATAAATTTAACACCTAATATATATTATTAAAATTATTATAATACTTAAGCAAACATCTTTATAGATCCATAAAATAGTATAGACGTCACGATTTGTAGTAAAAGTTTTTACAAACTCAAAAATTGTGCTGATTATGAAATTAAAGTTTTAATAAATATAAAATATAAAAACGAATTTCTAGAATGTGCGCAATTTGTGCTCTTAGAGACAATTCCATTGTTTCTTCAAATGTCTCTAATGTTCTTCAAGAGCATAAGACAATCAGCAAAAATTAATGATAATAAAATGTTACTTTTACTTAAACGCAAGTTAATTGAGCCAAAATCAGATTAAATCAATTTATTTCAAGAGAATCTACTAATAACTTGAGATCATTGAGATTCTTCGAAAATTAATTGACAAACAAGTTCTAATTTTGAAATAATTCAGCTCTTCATACTCACAGCAAAACTCTTTGCTACTAATATATATACCATTGGGACATTTACACCAGTTTTATGCATATCTTTCTGAATAAGTTATTATTACCGCTTACTATAAGATACATAAAATACAGTAAAGAAACCAAACAGAGTTAAATACATAAATTAAGCGAATCGATATAAATCTGCTTTTAATGAATTATAAATGAAATGATATTTTATCGCAATTCACTGCCGGAAAAAATCAATACTTAATTATTTTAGAGCAAAGATAAAGATGGGGTTTTTAAAGTTAAGTCATATATAAAGTTTTATGCGGTTTATAATGTATTATATTGATTGCGCGATTTTTAAAAAAATTAGCTTCATTTCAATCAATAACAAAAAAGAAAAGAAAAGGAAAACATGATTAGTTTGGTATTTTAAAACAGGAACAGCTATTACTCTTAAATGCGTGGCACATCCAGCATCTCCGCCACCATTCGATACGAAATTAAAGTGGTTTGTTGATGGTCAGGAAGTATCGTCAGGTGACGAACAAGTGGAAGTGATTAAGCGTGATAGAAGCTCATGGATTGTTAGCTCCAATTTGACATTCACCATCACTCGCCACGATCTTAATATTAAGACGTTTATGTGCACAGGCTATACATCAGCGCTAAAGGAAGAAAGCGTGTCAGCCATTCATAAAGTGAATGTTATATGTAAGTAAGTCATATGTAGATATATTTCAGTTTTTTCTTTTTTTGGATTATATCATACTGTATTCTTTTCCATTGTATAAGTAATGTGATAAGTTTTCCGTTTCTTTACACGGATATTTCACATTGATATGATTTATTCTTAACTTTAATACAAACATTGCCAACATTGCCACTATAGATGCTCCGGATTTTCCAACTCTGCTGGGAATAAAGGATGGTTCGGCAACAGTATTCTCTGGCGCTATTCTCAAATGCAAATGCATCTGCTATTCAGGCAATCCAAGAGCCAGTTTAGTGTGGCTCAATCAAGACAATCGCGAAGTCAGTTAAATCCAAGCGATTTTTTGTCACAAAATTCGTGAATTGTTTTTTCTTTGTGTGATTAATTGCGTTTACTCTCTCTTAGATTAGCGCTATATCTTCGATCACAGGAAGCGGTGTAACGAGCGAACTGGTGATTAAAGCCGAACCCAAAGATAATGGAGCAACTTTTAAATGTCAGGCAATACACCCAGCATTGGATGAGCCGTACTTCGTTTCATTCAAATTGACTGTTTATTGTAAGTGATCACACCTTACAGTTACTGTATCTCATATTCAATCATATTATCCAATGTTTTTTAAAATACGGTCGATTATTCTGAACGTTAGCAAAATAGAAGATTGTATTAGTTATTCAGTTATTAAGATTAATTAGAATGAGAAACGTGATCATGTACTGTATTAATTGAATGGAGAGTGATTTACTAGAAATAGACGTTCAAACATATTGGTTTAGAAACGATTACTTTGTACATATTGAGCGGTGATCGGAGTCACTGTTAGTGTAGTGTTTACTTAAGGTTATATCGAAATCAGTGTATTTTGATTCTTAGACTCGAAACAGTTGTGTACGCATTAAACCATACCTGCTGTTTCATTGAGTAGTGATGTCAAAAATGCGAGTTATATTGAGTGAAGTATGAGAATGTTCTCATTTTCATTTATATCATTATATACTATGGTGTGTATGGTGTATATGGTGTGCATGATGTGTATGGTGTTTTGGGATGAAATAAAAACCTTATCGACTTTCAATGATTAATGGCATTATGTGGCTGACACTAGGAAGCAGTTATGATAAAAAAGAGTAAGAGATGTGATGCACACATACACATAACATACACCACACCACACATTCGCTTTGCTTCTCATTTCATGAGTCGCTATATAATACTTGTGATCACTGATTATGATTCTAAGCGGTCAATACTGTATTAGTCAATATGGTCAATATATGACCAATATGTTAGTTAATATGGTTAATATTGCTAATGCTATACTGGCGCTGTATTGATGAATAAACTATTTTTTTACTTTTAATAGATCCACCAAAACGTGTTTCAATCCTATTCAGTTCATTTATTAAAGAAAACGATACCGTAAGTAATATTACTTATTTTTCTTTTAGTTTTTTCAAGCTATAGTTTGCTAAACTTAACTTAACTTAACTTAACTATACTTTGCATTTCATTGCAATTGTATTAATGAGGCTGTGATCTGCGATTCCGAAAATGGCTCAAAAGTGCATTGCATTATCACTATTGTTAGCTTTGAATCTCACTCTAATGAACGTCTTTCTGTTATATGGACTCATGTCATAAACTGCTATTGTAATCATGAGAATGATTTGGCTGAGCAAAAACTCTATCAACTAATATTCAGTTCTTAAAGCAATACATTTTTGTCCGTTTAGTGTGTTTTTTGCTTTTTTATCTTAATCACCATATAAACCGAAAGACTCGTTTGTAACAAAGACATAGACATAAATAGAATTTGTTAGTTGGTGTACAGCGATATATACATTGATGTGCTGTACTGTTCTGTACTGCGTTATGTTGTGGCGAATGCATGTCATGAACTATATTTGTTTGTCTGCCATCAAACATTCCTGTTTGATGATATGATGTCTTAATGATTGCTTGCACATAACGTTTACTTAATGTAGTTCTCGTTGAATAACTATACATAAAGAGAAATAAAGAAAATGCACAGCAATAGCGATCTATAGATGACAGCAATGGATCGCATTCAACACAAAACATACTCTATTGGCAAACACATCATTGAGATATTTATTAACTTTTTTAGGTTAAAATTGAATGCATATCAAGTTATAGCAATCCCGCGTCCGTTATTACACTTTTGAAAAATGGCAAACATATGATCGATCATTCCGAGGAAATACAGAGCAATAATGCAAGCGATGCAGAAAATGATCAAAACAGCCATAGTATTAGTGGTAGCGGTAGTGGTAGTGGTGGTGGCAGTGAGAGTGAGACTGAAATTGCCACTGATATTGACAGCGGTCCACACATTACTGCCATTCATGGCAAAATAACTCGCAGTTTTTCTACAATTGTGGTGTCAGCGGAAGATAATGAAAGTGTAATTACATGTTTGGCAACAAATCCAATCATATCAGAAGGTAAGATCACTAGTTTAGACCATATATTTGGAAATAGGATTCAGTTTTGGTTAAATGGTTGGGAATGCGCTAAAAGCAGAGCAAACCATTTGATGCCACAGTATCTTCGAATGATATTTATTTTTCTAATCATAGGAGTTGCCAGAGAGGATAAGGTACTTGTTGTCCATTGTAAGTATTGTCTTGATATATATGGGCTTAAGTTGTTTTAGTGCTGAATTTGCTTGTTTTATCTTTTTATATGAAGTTAAGCCACAATTTGAAAGCTGGCGAACGCACCTGGAGCTCAATGAATTCGAAAATAAAGTGGTAAATCTTTCCGCAATAGCAAATCCTCAAGTGGAGAGATATCAGTGGAACCGCGTTAAGAAGTCTACGCTTAATAGCGAACGCATTGTACAAAATGATCTCATCTCTATTTCTATATCGTTGGATAAATTTGAACATTTTGAAGAGTTACCAAAAAAATCGATACAAGCTTTCGGATCTATTCTTTATATATCTAATATATCTCGTTATGATTCAGGATTATATATATGTAGCGCAACCAACAAAATTGGACAAACTCTTGCTTTACTTCGCTTAGACGTTCTCTGTAAGTCTACACAACTCTTAGACTAACACTCTAACACTCACTGATTGTCAGTTTGATTCTGATTTAAACTATAGCTGACAAATACCAAAAAAGATATTTGACTCAAATTTCATATTTATATGCAGATTCGGCATCAGTTGTCAATCTGAAACTGGTAGCAGAACATGACAAACTTGCGCCTCGAGAAGGAGACGCTTATTTTCAATTACACTGCAAAGTGGACTCGAATCCAGAGACGAAAGTTAAATGGAGAAAAGAAGATATTGAGAACAAAGACAGTATCGATTGGTTTAGAGCGCAGTTGAAAGAGGAACGCGTACAGCAACACAACTCTATGCACCATCAACTTTCTATTTTAACTATTTTTAATATATCGCGATTCGATGCTGGAATTTATGCGTGCTATGCGTCAACTGATGTTAAGAAAATTTCGGTTAATATCAAATTTAAGCCGACTATTGTGAGCGATCACACAAAAATTGCGGCAGACATTGGTGGCGCAGTAAGCGCTAAATTTATTTGCTCCGCTCGTGGTTATCCTTCTGTAGATTTTATCTGGAAAATAATAGATATGATGGGCTCAAGTGTTATTAATAATAACGATTTCGGTGCGCACACTAACGCTAAGTACGAAATCACTAGATTGAATGGTGAGGCGAATACATCTACTTTCCAAACCGAATTAATTATTAATGGCATTAGTGAAGCGGATTTCAAGTCATATAAATGCTTATCGCGTAATGAATTAGGTTCCGATGAAATATTGTTTGAACTCGTCAAGAAAAGTAAGACAACTTATTCGTTACAGTATATATATTTTATCACTCAATTTTTACTCTTTTCCATTGTATAAATTTTTTATCGTCTCTTTCTTTCATACACTGGTGTGTATAAAGAAAAATCTAATATTAGTACAGAAGTTATGTGATATAAAATATATATCTATTTTTTATTTGATATTATATTACAGGCTTTCCTGACGCTCCGACAAAACTTCGTGTATTGAATGTGAGTCGTAATTCGGTTTTGATTGGATGGCAGCCCGGATTTGACTTCGGTTATGAACAAAATTTTCGTGTCAGATATTGGAAAGTATTACCAGAACAATATCATCAGACTATAGAATACAGCTATGCTTATGTGAACAGTAGTTTAAATAAAATAGTGATTACGAACTTGGACTCTGATAGTGAATACCAATTTAGTATTACCGCTCGTAATAAACTGGGAGAGAGTCATCTGAGCAGAGAAGTTGTTAGTGTGAGAACTTTGCCAAATCTGTCAAAACGAAAGTTAGATTCAATATATGCTTCCGCTGGCGAACAAAAGTTGGGTTATAATCATAAATTTATTAGTGGCAATATTATTGAAATATCTGTGATTATTTCGCTCTTAGTGCTTGTGATACTTAGTATTACTTCGGTATTGATTTGTTGCTATAGAAGGAGAAAACTAAAAGTTACGCTTAACTCCAAACGGGAAACTAAAGATATTTGTTGTTCAACTAATACTAATAGTGTAGAAGAGCGTCCTTTTTTGATATCTGCCTGTAAAACATTAGAAAGTAGTTGCGATTTAGAAACATCTCTTTTACAACAGCAGCAACACTCGAATAAGTGCCTCTATGTTGTCGATAGTAGAGGTAATTTATTATTTTTACGAAATCTATTTCCGAATTTATTGATTGGAATCTAAACAACTCTGCAAACATTTTTTAAATATACTTTTTCTTGTTTTTTTCAGATTGTAATGACTTTAGTGATACAAAACTGCCACCAAATTTTTTATACAATACTCAGCCCGATATTTTAATTATTAACTCGGTATGCAAAATATTTTTTTATCTCTTATTTATATTTCAATTAATAATTGTTCGCGTCTTATCGATTTAAAATAATCGATACTAAATATATCAGCAATATATCAACAAAATAAATGCTTGAATTAACCTTTTTTATGGATCATAAATTATTAAATTCTTCTTAAATTGATAGTCAATTAAAAGCTTAATTATTCAAACTAAACATGAATTTCTTATCTGATTAATTAGTGCATGCAATCGCAACCTTTACGAGTTGGAACAAACCTTGAATTTTTTCAAATTTTTTTTATTTAAAGCGCTATTTTTGCGTTAAATTTATACTCCATAACAAACATTTAAGTTTTTTAAACGATGTAAAAATACAGTATTCAATAGATAGGCGTTAGCGTAATACATATAGAGTGTTGCAATTTAGGCGTGCAGTTACTTAAAAAAAAGTTTAAATAGTGTTCAATAATCGCATATTGAACTTTATTTTTACTTGTTTTCGTATTTTTAAAATTAGTTTTTAAATAAAAAAATTAAATAAGAATGAAAACGCCCAAATGTGACACAAGAGGGTTTTTCTCTTAAACTTCAATAAAATATTTAGGTCTTTCCGCCCAATTATTCTATTTTAATATTATAAGGGATTTTTTTTTGTAATTTAGTATTATATTTTATACGCTATTTTGCTTTGAATTTATTGCGTTTAAAATCGCTTCTTTTAACAGCATATTCGCAAAAGTTTTATGTATAATATGGTAAATTAATTATAAACGCTATATTTTATGCATTTTTTGTCATTCACTAGTATTCTACAAATGAGTATCGCATTAATGATAAAAAATTCAGATCTCTTGAGCTTTTTTATCTTCTGTTGATTTAGAGTATAAACTGAACATTGCGAGCTCATTACTTCGATTTTTAATCCGCATATAATAAAATAGAGAACTTTTTTAATCTCTTTTTTTGTGCGATATATTCATATAACTAACGAATAAAGCAAAATATAAATGAAATTAAAAAGAAACTTAATAATAAAATATGAATTATCATTAAATTAATTAAACGGAAAAAAATAGTAATTGTAAAATATTCGAGTACTTAAAAGATTTATTTGCTTTAATAGTGTGACAGTATAACTAAATTCTGGTATAAGTTTTATTTAACTCAATGTTCACATTTGTATACTATTTTCTCAGGGGAAGGATCACTGCCTTGAAGATCATCAAATTATTTGTGACAACGAAATTAATTTAAACGAAGTGACTATAGACTCAAATACCCAAAGAGATAATTATGATATACAAACGCAGCAAAAAGTTAAAAGAGTAAACATTATAGTGCCAGTAATGAATTCGTATTCGCTTAGTACTCTCGATGAAGAAGATGACGAACTTCTATGAACTTATTACGACTTAATAAAAGAATAAATTGTTTTTTTCGCAGATTTTTATCTTAAATACAATTTGCATTCCATTGACAACAACTTCTAAATATTCTAATAACCGCTTTTTAAATATGTAAATGCTATTGAATATGATAATGTCATTAAGTCAAGTATGCATTATTTTATAGAAGAATAAAGCGAGCAAACACTCGGTATAAAAGAGATGAGAGAGAGAGAGAGAGAGAGAGAGAGGAGAGAGAGAGAGCATCACACAGAGAACAGTGAATAACCATAGTATCAATTAAAACAGCGAAAATATATATGGTCTGGTTTTTATCCAAAGGTTCTCATTTGTTATTCATGAATAAAATAAATATGATTAATTTTTTGTGTATACCATTTATTATGTTACATATATTTAATTATACTTATCTAACATAATACTGTACACAACTCTTTAGAATGTGTCGACATTTTATTTCATTGATATATTGAACTCATGTATTTTATCTCTCATTCCCAATGTGTACTTTTTTCTAAAAGAAATGAGAATTGATGTTAATGTAAAAGACATAAAAAAATTTCGATTCAGATTTTGAGCCAAAATATTTTTTTTGTTTGATACAAGTGTGACTAAATTACATGCAGAGTGCGATGTGTTATACGCATAGTTTTCGCTTAGCATCTAATATATTATCATAAGTTGAATTTGCAACTTTTTTATTAACATTTTTTTGTTTCCAGCATATAATGATTTGTCAAAATTAAATTTGAAAATTTTATTCTTTTTCTCTGTTTTTTTGTTTATTAAATATGAAAATTTATTTCTAACACATTCGCTTAAATTATTCTTATGAATAACATATAATGTCATTTTATTCTTCTTTTTTGGGTTAAATTTATCTTTTTATGAGACATACAGTAAAATTGTAAAAAAATATTTTTATAAATTATATACTCTGTATTTTTGAAAATTATTAAAGCATAATTATTATTATTATTAATTGAAACGAATATTCTTTTAATTAAAAAATAAAAAAATTTAAGTTTTTTAAGAGAAGTTCTAAAGTCTAGAAGGAAACTATGGTAAGCATCTTAATTCAACATGGATTCACATCAACTTTAGGCTATTCAGCTCAAAGCGTGTAAAGATGTCAATATTTAATGACAGTTTAAATTGAAAACAGAACTACATTTACCGTAATATATTAATCTTTAATTATTGTTTTTTAATTGTGGGAATTTTGTTGTTTTTCACGCCCAATATTTTTTTACTCTCATATTTTTTGAGAGCAAATTTCTAGAAGTTATTATGCAATTTAATTCGCATAACATTGATTTTTTTTCGATTATTAAGAAAAATATTTCTGAAATATGAAGAGTAAATTTGGCTAAGTATAGTCGATTTGGCTGGCAGTTTGATGAAAAAGTGGTCGATTACTTACATCGAAACAGTTACGCTTTAATACTAAGTCGTAAATTTTTTCCAATTCTTGATTTTTATAAATTTTTAAGCAAATTACTATTTTTTTCATTTTTAAGTTTTGTCATTGCAAATATAATAAGATATTTTTAAATTAAAGTTACTTTGTTCCATATATTATGATTTATTTAAATACTATTTTTAGCATAAACCCATTCCTTATTCATAATTTATATTTAAAAATGAAAAATTGGGATTAGGATCACAAATAACAATTATCTAATAATCACAAAGATTTATACGCCTCATCGCCTCATTATAATAAATAACTTTATTTAAGGTTTATGAATATACAACCGTTGTATTACAACGTAAAGTTTTAATGCAGCGAAAACTTTAGTCTTGTTAGTTTGAGTTTGAACATACTTTACATAAACTAAATCTTAAGGCATAGTATATCGCACTAAAACCCGTGAGCTAAATGTAAAACTTCAAATTGTGAAAATAATGAAATGCAGATAACCTTTCACTGTAGAAATGATGAGTGAATTCACAAAATTTGAAAAGTGAGTATCAAATCACTTTTTATCATCCAATATGCAAACCTACAGATTATTTTTTAAACTAAATCTAGAAGAGAGAGATAGATAGGGAGAGAAAAAAGCTGTAAATTCCAAAGACTGTTCTTATAGTACAGGAAAGTGTAGTCTAAGTCAACTATAAATTACATTTTGAAACTGAATAAATTTGAATATGTTAAGTATTATTCATTACTTTCATTACATCAATATGTTTTCTTCGTCGAACAAAATGAATAAAAAAAATGTTAAACGAAATTAAATTGTGAAAAAATAAAATATATTATTTTTTTATTACAAAGAAATTTTTTAAAAGTTTTAGCATTTTTTTGATTAAAAATCATTGCTGTATTAATTGTACATATATTTACGTAGTATTATTGCAGCAGTTGAATGGTGACAATTATTGCCTTTATTTATATTTTGACATAATTATAACTATGGTAGTACTAAAAATAGGTGTATCCAACTTTGTATGGCATGCTTCAAAATGACTTAATTAAGGATCAAATTATTTTGAACCCAACAAAATATATTACTTTCCAACAAGTCTTACGCCTTGCTGTGATGGTCTAAATTGTTGAGGTTGTGCTCCTGATTGTTGTGGTCGACTATTTGCATTGGCATTACTAACTGGTTTATTTCCCTGTTCCGCGTCTTCCTCTTCGTCTTCAGGTGGAGCTGTTGTGGGCGGCGGTTCACTAATATCAGAATTTTAATAAGTGTTATAAATTTTTAATTTCATTGTTTATGAATTAGTAATCATTCATAATAGTGAATTACCATCCAGGAACTGTTGTTGCTAATTCGCATCGAAGTGCGTTAGGGTTAAAAGCAAGACCTGCGGGACATCTCTGCAAACGAGGATACCCTCCAACGCACAGCCAATATCGAACGCAACTCTTTTCAATGAGTACTGCACCATTTGGCACATCTTTGCAGATTGCTATCAACAATTGTTTTAAGTTTGTGTCAATCATTATGCATATATTGTACAGTAAGTGTTTTTAAGTGAAGTGCCTCTAAACTCTAAGCAAATAAAATCTCTGTTGTGCTGTCACTCTAAAGTTCTGTGCTAATCAGCTATTAAATATGTAAACAGTATATAGATTAACGTTTGGTACAAAGGAAGGAAGGAATATACTCTTAAAAAATACAGTTAGGAAACCTTAATAAGGAATTATCGATTTGTTTTATAATGTATCCAAATTTAAAGCATTTTTAATAAACTTCAACTTATTTTAATAAATCATTAAAGTTGATTAAGTAATAATTTTGAATCTTACGATGTTTTTGACAATCAGGTACATTGTCGGGCCAATCACAAGAGTGTAGAACATCATTATAAAGCAATGAAAAAGGACATTGTTGTATAGTAGCGGTACCATTCCAACAATGCCAATATCTCGTGCATGAAGTCGCGTGTGGAAACACTCCGTATTGCCACTGACAGTTGTCACCAGCGATCGGTTGCTCTGTAATCGTTACATTGTTGAGCAATAGATATTATAGTTTGATTGGATTGAGTGGTAAACAATATAATTATGTGTTACTAATACTTACGCCCCATTACTTTTGTGCCATCAGGGCAGCCAACTCTATGAGGATAATCGCAGTGCTGTACGAGACCTCTTTTGTGACCAGCATATGCTAACCCATTAGGACAGGCTTGGATTATTGCCTCACCGGTTGATGAGTCGCACTCATAGTAATAATCGCAATACTCTTCGTGTGGAAATAGACCACCATTTTTATTATTATTATTTCTGCATAATTGTTGCGCTGCCTGTCCCGCTCGAGCTTGTGCTGATCCTGTTTTAAATAATAACAGTCACGTAAACTTTCAATACTAACATAAAATAAAATGCCCTAAAATATGATGACAGTACATAACATACAATACTAAATGTTAACCTCAAACGCTTAAACTTTTAAATTAACTCAGAGTCAGGGTTTGTATTATTTTTTTATAACACTCCAGATGCCCTAAAAATACCGATATTAGTATTTGATGCTGAGTTTGCTCATTTATATGTTACTGTGAAACAAATTCTATTCGTTTTGAGTTTAAATTTATGCAAACTATTTTTTTTAATCATATCTAACTGATCGGGTTTTTTTATATTTTCACTTTTTTATTATCAATATTTTTTTTGCTATTACTTTCACACTATTAGGAAGTAAAGCTTAGCGTGAGATGTTCATGAAAAACAAGTGCCTTAATAGATAAGTTATTACACAATCCATCATTTGCTTAAATCCAGGTTCAGTTTAGCTTCGTTTAATCTTTTACTAATCAATATATAGTAGCTTTTTTACTCTTATATATTTTAAGCTTTCTACTCATAGAATGCCAATATAAATAAATTAATTATACAACAGTTTTAAAAATATATATATAATTATATTTTTAATAATATTATAAATTTTTAATGTAAAGTTTGTATGAAAATGTATTTTAGAAACATTATAAGAATACATTACTGTATCTCAACGGGTAAAACTGTCTGTTTTTGCAAAAGCAGAATAAACGATCAATTTATTCGTGAAATAATAAAAAAATACAGTGAATTTTATTAAATATAAAATAATAGAATAAATTTTTGAGTTTTTTTATACTGAAAAAAGTTACTTACCACTATCGAAATAGTTGGCGAACACAATTATTGCAAATAAGATAAACCACTTCATAATTTTTTACGACAAGTAGTATTCAAGTTGAAGTGATTGAAATTACTAGAAGATGATGTGTTGTGTAACTTTACAACTTGAAACAGATTGAAACTATACAATGACCTCTCAATGCTGTGCAAAAGAAATAGAACAACAACTTCAAACGGGAACAGATAAACCACTTGAGAGCTCAATCAGATTGGCTGACCTACAACTACGAGGCAGGAGAAATGTAATACACGTCCACAAGATATTGGGAGTCGGTTTTACATTCTATTACCAGACGATAAATATAGATCACATCATGTTTTAAAAACTAATGTGATTCGGAAAAAGTTTTTTATCAATAGAATTAATGCAATGCTTGTAATGCGCGTTAAATTTAAGAAACAACACTTCAACCAACTAATATCTGGAGCATTTTACAGGAAATATTTTTTAATGCAATTCCTTGCTTAGATAACACTAAATTAAAGATGCTATAAGTTTGGTTTATAATAGTTAGCCATTGGTTTATGGTTTGGTTTGGTTAATATGGTTTCAATTTTTGAAAGTGTAATGGATTTGTTTGGTATAATTACTAAATATAAAAATCATTAAACCAAATGCCTTGAAGACGATAATTCAAACCATTTTTAGTTTCCAACCAATAACTAGATTTTAAATTTGTATTTTATAAACTTTGCATCTTAGATAACCAAAAATTTTATGTTTATTAAATGAAATAATTAATTTTAAAATATACTCTATTAAAAAAATATAAAAAATTATAAAGAATTTTTAACTTTGGAATATTCTATTGAAACAATAATTTATTATATAATATTAGTATAACATTTAATTTTGGTCTAAAATGGGTTGAAATCATTATATAGTTACAGTTAGCAGTTTGATTTGATTTGATTTGATTTGGTTTAGTTAGTTTATGAAAAGTCAAACTGTTAGCATCTTTACACTAAATATTGTTTTTAATAATAATACAGTGCATAATACTTTTTTCTAACTCATGAAAATTGATTGAAATAAAAAAACTGATTTTCAAGTTCATACAAGTTTTTAAATAGTTTTTTCTAATGTATGAATCGATTTATTTATGAGCGCATTAGCCGTCAAAATAGATTTATTTGCCAAAACACGATCATCTTCTTTCATAGAAACTCTTTTCATTAATAAAATAAAGAATCTTAAGCATTATAGCGGCACATATATGCTGTAAAATAAATATGTTTTTGGCTTATAATAGTCGTTTGTAAAACCCAGGTCACAAAACTTTAGTGAACCATTTATAGAAATTTTACACATTTAGCAAAAATGCTAGCATGAGATCTATGTTTTAAACAATTAAAAATAATTAGTTTAAAATTCATAATTTTTGCTTTGCGGAAAAATGTTATTCATTTCCGCACAGATGGCATAAAATAAAAATAAATTTTGACATAATTGCTATATAGATTAGAAACTTAAAAATATTAAGATAAAAATTGATAATTGGCTAAAATTTTTGTTAGATATATTAGTAATGACCCGAACCTGAGTTTGACATTTAAAATAAAATTAAAAAAGATATTGTATAAAATAGAATAATGCAATTAATAATGAATAGAAAAGTTGAATTCAATTGAAAAGTTAGATTTTCCAGAGTTTGAAACAGTTGAGCTTAAGCTCAAAAATTAGAAGCTAAGAGCAACTTAACCATACGAAAAAATCAATCCACTCCAGACGAAAATCCCTACCTGGAAGAACAGCTCCCCACCCGAACAGAATCTAAAATCATCACCAGACCCAAACACTCCACACCAGACTAAACTATTTCCCACCCGACCCAACAATTCCCCACCTCACCAAACCACTCCGCCATCTCAACCACTCCATATCTGACCCAATACTCCACACCCGACCCAACAACTCCACACCAAACCCACCCACTCCACACTCGACAATACAATTCCCCACCTCACCCAACCTCTCCCCCAGCTCAACCGCTCCATACCCGACCCAACCACACCACACCGACCCAACCATTCCCAGTAAAAATATTAAATACTTGCCATTAACTAGCATTAGAGTTGTTAGCATATTATAACTGCTATAAATAGCGTTAGATTGCAGAAGCAGTAAGAGTTAGAGGTAGGGGTAGTGGATAAGTCTTTTGACTCATGATAAAAAATAAACTTTTTGTAAAAATTAAGGTTTATTTATAAATGTTTATAAATTAATTAAGTTTTCATTAATATTTATTTACTAAAAATTACTTTTAAGTAAAAATTTTTTATAAAATGAAAGTAAAAGATTAAAATTTTACAAAAATTTAAAATACTTGAAGGACAAAAGTCTTTTGACAAAATTTTTAATTATTGTAAAAATTAATTCTAAATATAATTAAACTAATTTAAATACCCAATTGGCTGTCCACGAGCCTTAATGACTAGATTAGCCCGCTTTTTAACAGAAATTACTAATTTTTCTAAAAGATTTTTATCCAAACCTTCCCAAGTCCGATTCAAAAATTGTTTTTTATTTGTTCTTTGGGAAAGGGGGAAAGCTTTGTCTAAAATTGCCCACAAATTTTCTATAGGGTTAAGGTCCGGGGAATGGGCGGCCCATTTCATAACTTCAATACAATTTTCACCGAAGTAATCTTGGACCGCCGGTGCGGTGTGTATTCGGCAGTTGTCTTGTTGAAAGACAAATCTTTTTCCCAAACCCATTAGATGGGCACTAAAATCAAGATTGTCCTCTAATAGAGCCCTATAGCCATGCTGGTTAATCCTACCATGTAAGCTGCCCACCCCATGAAAACTAAAACAACCCCATATCATAAGCGACCCACCACAAATTTAACAGTAGGCTTCGTGACCTTGAAATTGAACCTTGACCCTGTTTTCGGTACACGATTACCCTTCGATGAGCATGCATAAGCTCAAACTTCTCCTCGTCAGACCAAATAACTTTACGGAACCACCAATCTGGCCTACTTAGAATGGATTTAGCCATCTCTATTCTTTTTTTCTATTAACGGGTGACACATATGATACGATGGCCGCTATTCTTGCATTATAGAATTATACCCTCTTTCTTTAATTCTACGGCGTATAGTGCGAGTCTATACACGTGTTTGGACGTCATTTTTGGGTTTTCGGCGATTAAACGGACTATAGCGAGATCCGTGTGTCTGTCTGTTTAGCGCTCCAGTTTGTCTCGTAATTCCGTAGATGTTTGCCACGGATGACCCCGATTCCCCTTGATTTAACCGAAACAGAATATCTGTACGTTGGTCTTCCGAAAGGTATTATTTTGACCTCATTTTGCTAATATTTAAACTTTTTTAATATTAAATTAATATAATTATATTAGAATTACTTACATTTAACGAATTAATGATGAATCAATAGTATTTATTAAGTTAAATTAGTTTTAATAGTTTATATATAAACGTGTCAAAACACTTGTGACCACTAATATATTTAATAAATTGAAAAATAGAATAAACAATGAGTATTTTAATCAAAATAAATGCTAATAAACTAAATAACAAATACAAATGTAAGCATTTTAAAAGTTTAAACGCTATCTATCGTCGTAAACATGTAAAATATTATGTTTAAATTGAAAATTTTTCATGTCAAAAGACTTTTGTCCACTTCCTATTATATATTGTGTGCTACCAATGGACGCGAAAATTGTTAGGAAAATCAGCGCAAAATAGTTTATTAATCGTTAGAAAAAATTTAGAAAATCGTTTTTAAAAATCTTTAGAAAAAAAAATTATAGCAAATTAACTTTTACTATAAATTACTAAAAAATGGATAAATAATGTTACTATCTTGAGGAATAGTATCAATTAAAAAATTTTGAAAAATTCAAAACTCAAAGGATTTAGACAATAATTTGATTATCATTCTTAAATCTTTCTTAATTAAAACTTTATATAGTATATAGTATTATTTTCCAAAAGTGACATAAAACCACGCCTCCTATCAAAACACGTTGATTTTATTGACAAATTTTTAAGATTTTCAACTTTAAACGGTAAAAATTTGCAATCTTTAGAAATAAATAAAATCGTTAGTTATTTTTAAAACCGTTAGTATCGTTAACTAAATATTGTAATTTTTAATAATAATCTTATTTGTATTTTGAAAGGTTTTTAGAAATCGTTAATTTACGATTTTCGCATCTCTAGTGCTACCCTATAAGTAATTTAGTATAATATGCTATAGTTTTCTGAGTATGTATTTACAAACGATTTTCTTAAATTTATTAAGAGATTTTACCAGTTCTTTATATTTATTAAAAGATTTTAAAAACCACCTATAAAAATGTCTTAAAAATATTAAAAATATCCTTCTACATTGTTAAAACTGACAAAAAATCAATAAAAATTCATCGTTGAAAATTAAAATATTTTGAAAATTTTTAAAAAAATTGTATTTAATGAAAAATGTTGAGGCATTTTCCGCAATTTTATAACTAAATATTTGCAAACACAGGCAAAAAGTATAATTAAAATTGTAGAAATTGTGGCATATATAGCATTTATTCAATTTTTACAATCATTGATTTAAATTAAAAGAATAAGAATGTAATATTCAGAATTTCTGTGTGGCATAATCTGTGGCCATGTGGCTAGAGGTTGAAAATGGGTCCCGTGGGAAGCGGGAGGGAGTGGGATTAAGTGAAAAATATGCGGGACGGGAGGGAGT
>JAQGAW010001495.1:0-18847 GCA_034698025.1 Phthiracarus crinitus
TTTTAGTTGTCCCCGATAATTTAGTAATGCCGAATATTTGCTTTTTTTCCCCGCCGAAGGCGGGCTTTAATTCTAGTCTAATATATAATGTATTTTTGAAGGTAAACGATAACACATTAAAATTTTTTGATTGATTCACGAATTATTATGTAGTGCTATAAAATAATTTTATAAAATTATTGCACTAATAATATAATAAAAATTTTTGTATTTTGATAACTTCCTAACAGTACACAGTACTATAAGTTTTCCCATTCTTTGGGAATTTTCATGGCATAAGAAGTTAGGCATCAAAAATAAACTTTAGGTACATCTAAATCTCAGATTCCATAACAAAACGTTTTATTTTATTGCTTTGACAGTTGTTTCTTAACTGTATTTTGTTACTTTACTTTCTATAACCCCTCGTTTTACCATAAAAAAAGAAGGATGTAAAAGAGGTCAAAACAAGACTGTAAAGATTTGCTCAATAGTTGTTATAAAGTTGAATTTCTTTGAAATTGATAGAAAATATGATGTAATTGCGAGCATTTGAATCATGGGATTATTCGGACAGAATCACTGCATATGTATTATGTCATTTTAGAGATGTAAGTTACGTGGGAAGTGTATTGTAAAGTAAGACCAAAAATCTCGGAAATTCTACAATAAAAGAGTGAACTAAGATTTTAATTACTTTGGAAAAAACATTAATTTGAAATGAGTCAAAACATAATGAAAGCAAAACATGACAAAACTATCGATATTAGTTGATGATGCAAAATCCTTTCGTTGTGTAAGTCATAAATACTATACATTCACAGTTATTACTTTGATCTTATAACTACTTTATAACTACACAAACCTACGAAAACAGATTTACAACTCATTTTTATGTATTAGTTTTAATGTGATTTATAACATTGTTTATTAAACATCGCTAGAGATGCATAAACGCTAACCTTTAAGCGATTTAGCGTAAAACATACTTAACATTTAACTTATTTTTCAAGCGTTTAATGGTCACTGTTAACATTGAGTTTAATTCAATTTACTGGTTAACTCAATGTATTTATTTAATTTGCTTACTCCTTAACTTTTGTAAAATCGCTTTAAAAAGATAATTCTGCATTTAAATTGTGAATTTTTAGACCAGACTTCTTCCATACAGATAACTACGTTTTTTGTCAGTAACTTATTAGGCGGATCTGCTTTTACAGAAAGTTGTTACCAAAATTGGGCACTAATTAATCTCAACTTTTAGGGTTTAATCAGGCTTTGATATTTTTTAGGCGTATAGAACGAAACTAATTTTCGCTATTTAAAAAATTGTGAAACATGAGTGTGAGGGGGAATTCAGGAATAATTAAAGGCAAACGAGTCGATTTTATTTACATAATGCATCCAATTATGTAAATAAAAAGCTTCATAGTTTTCAAACATTTTGATTTTAGGATGTCTTTCTTATGTCTGCTAAGACATAATAAATAGACTGTTACATTCTGTTCTGTCTCTTTGTAGTTCAGTAATACAATATACACAATACACGTAAAATACATTATATTAAATAATTCATTCATTCATTAACTTAATTATAATGATTTGTATATATTGTTGAGTTTTGTTTTTTAATTAATATCAGAATCTTAAGTGAGCGCTTTATGAATGTTCGTTATTACTTTGTATTAAATCTATTATTGTTAAGTTTTGTTTAATTCACTAAAATTATTTGATTCTTAACTTAACATATTACTATGGTTTGTAAATACAAAAAGTTACTTTTTTTATTGCATGGATATTAATGTGGAAAAATGTAAAGTTAAAATAAAAATACTTATAAGTTTTCGTGTTTTTATGAATTTAATTCCTGGACAAATATATTATTTTTTAGCTCACTTTTTTATCATTATTTTCAAACTAATTATTTTCTAAAAAATATCGAGTTACGGATTTGACTATAGGTCCTTTCATCATGTTTGCAGAGGCGACTAGTCTTAATAATGAACTTAAATAAATATTCAGAGCATAATATTGCTGTGAGTTTTAAAGATAGATTCCTCTATGAATTTGCGTTATTTTACCCTTAATTCTTCTAATCTTTTTAATATTTTACTTATCTTTTGAAAGTTGTATTCGCTCAACATTTATAATTAAAATTATTTTCAAGTATAATAATTTTTTATCTCTTCAATTTAAATCATTGACATAATCATTTGTTGAGGCTGTAAACATCTAAATGTCAACAATGTTCACCCTTACTCTTAGATTGGTCTCATAAATTTCAATATCACAACTAACGAACCGTAAGTTGCATTACATAAATATTCGATTGTGATTCTTGACAGCGATATGAATAGCTATTTACAATTTACACCAAATTTTATTAAATTTTTGATATTATCTGATAAAATATCACTCATACTTATTATTTAGATAGTATTTAATATAAATGTTTAAAAAAGCTTAAAATAAAAATTTTAATTTTATAACCATAATAACGTTCATCGATTCACAATAGCCTTAATTATGGAAAATATAGCTCACCGATGACGTAAGGAAAATGAAATTATAAAAACTTATCACAATAGGTTTCATACAAGTTTCATATAGACTTATTAAATTCTGAAATAATACGTAATTCTATGAAGCCATAGGAAATTTAATGAAAAATCAAGTTTTGAAAAAACTATAATTTTTAAATGAATTTTTTTGTTCCTATTTTTAAATTCTTAAATAATTTTCAATCCAATCATTAGACAAAACTGAATTTAAGCCAAACTATTCATAAAAATGAAGTACTAATAAGTAATATTATTGATTTTAACCTCTAAACTTCGTATTAGTTTATGATAAGCTTACGACTAGAAGCTTACGAAGAATTAGCTGTGATTCCGAATAACCGTCAACGATCTGTTGTCAACTGATAGAATTAATTCACGAATAATAATGCAAATACATTCATATACCACACATGTAAATAATTAACATTAACTTCTTAAGAAATAATTTTATTGTAAATATATGTGCACATAGTTTATTGATTTCATAATTTTCTGTATAATACTTATAATTACAAATGTAATTAATGTAATGTACAAACAAAAAGTTAGGATTTATTTTAATAAAATTGATTATTGGCTTATCTATAATTACAATCAAAATTCTTATCTTTAATAAATATTAACTTAATTATTGAGCATTTTTTACATAAATTGTTAGACAACTCGAGAACTTATTATTAATCTTCGCGATTACATCTCTTTTAAAATCTTAAACATTATATGAAAGATAAGACATTATAATAAACAAAAATAAAATTACTTTTCAACCTTTTCTTCTCTAATAAAGCCAAAGAAATTTAATTATAACTTCTATAATAAAGATATTAAATTTCTTCAAACCAAAATATTATCTGAATTTTGTAATAATTAAACTAATAACGAAATTAACATTTATTTTTGTAAATCCTATAAGTTGCGCACAATGAATAATTTGAACCCAAAGATATTTGCAATTCTTTGATGTTTAAAATTGAAAGATTTAATACCATTACCAAATTTGGAGATTTTTCCATGTCTCTAGATATTGATTCTAAACCCTAGGGGTTTTGATTTTGTGTATGTCTGTTACGATGAAAGTGTTTTATATGGTTTTCCGAACAACATTTTAAGGATATTGCCTCTTTATTTGAGCATTTATAAAACAATATTATTGCCTAATGTGGTTAAAACTTCTAAAATTTTTCTGTTATATTCATAAATAAACTTGTATTGTTTATTTGCTAAAAACATAATATTTCGGTTTGAACAAAACATTGTTAGTGCAGTTAACATCTTTACTATACAAGTTTCATCGAATATTTAACTGAACCGAATTTATATAAGCTTTGTTTATTTTACAAGTTATCTTCAATAATTTACGGACCAAAATGAATATATTGGTTCATAATCCTATTTGTGATGTCCGCAGAATATGTTCAAATCCCATATAAAATATTTGGTTAATTGATTCATATACCATATACCATAGATGGTATGTGTTTATTTAAAGTTGTTAAGTCTAGTCATTTTGATGTACATCTCATAAAAGTTACCGTTAGATCAACTATAAGGTTAGGTTGTAATTAATTTAGAAAAAAAACCCTACAAAGCATAATATAACACACTGTACAATAATAGTAATAATGCTTTCATCTTAAAAGTGTTTCATAACATAACGAGGTAATGATATTTTATTATTAAATAAATTTCTTTTTTTATTAAGCACGTCAAAAGTTGTATGACATTTATGATGATCATTATTCTAACATTAATAAACTATAGAATGAGAGGTGTGAGTGAGTCAGTGAGTGAGAGAGTGTGAGAGAGAGAAACAAAGGGAGAATTAGAGAGACTTCGAAACAAACTCAAACTTATTTTTTTTAAATATTTTATTCAAACAAGCGTTTAATGTCTTTTTTATTTCTAGAGAGAATCACATATTAAAAAATAAATGCACCAAAAAAATCATGAAAAAAGAGAGGAATAATTCTCAGTGAATGAATCAAAAAATATATAAAAAACAAAAATAACGTTTTAAAACGGAATTATCATTATGGAGCACGAGTTCCAATTGGAGAGACGACACCTTCACAACTAACAGTCGAAGATTGGCATAAATGACAAGCACATGTCAATGCTTCGGTGTACTCGAAAATTTGGAGATCAGCAGTCGCTTCGGGATCGCAATGCTTGAGTCGTATGCGACGAATTCGCTTCTTGTCGTGAATACAAACTGGATGGAATGTCTTTTTGTATGGGAACCTCCAGTCAGCGATCTGCACATTCAATTTAAAATTCAACTCAAATATCTATAGTTTTAACGAATAAACTTAGTTTTATTGTGGAAAATAAGAATTTTTTACGCGCTCAATATATTCATATTTATCGCTTAAAGATAGTTTGAAAAGCATTTTTTAGCCTTTCGGCTGTGAGATAGCGTTACCGTATCAAAACTAAATGTTTTAAATTTAATTTAAATCACTTAGAATTCTTAAAATAAATAAAGTTCTAACGTATTTAAGCTCATATACTGTAATATATGTGCGAACTATAAATATTTAAAATTTATTTTGATGCTTAAGCTTTAATTAGTTTTCGCTATACTCAACCGAAATGATGCGATATCTTAGTTAATTTACGGTAAAGCATGTTAACATATAAATCAGCGAAATCTGAATTATTAACTGTATTCATGAATAATGATGTCAGTTATAGTATGAGTAAATTCGTGTCAGTTATTAATGTGTTGAGAGTGAAAGTTAGCAAAACTTCTATTATTGTTTTCTAACTTCACTCATAACTTCTAATAAAGTAACGGCTAATGCAAAAATATTAGATACCTCTCCAGAATCACATCTTCCCCAGCAGGACATAGCAGTGATGTATTCCCAGCATTGTCTGCCAGATAAATCGGTTCGCGTAGCCTTAAAAGTATATTCGCGTCGATGGCATTGGAGAGTTGCATGTGCTTTGACTAATGATTTTGGCTTATTATTTGTTGTTATCTCGTATGATAAATAACACGAAACACAAATCCATAAAATTGCTATTATTGTATTGACCCTTAACAACATTATTGTGAAATGATTTCCGTTTTTCCTTAGAAATTTATTTTATTCAAATATTTTCCACAGCTTTTCTTTGCTTTGTTTTTAAGATGAAATCGCTTTTTGCTGCTTATTCTCTGATTGTTCTGGGAATTCTGGACAAATAAAATGGGAAAAAGAAAAGTTGAAATGTTTGAGTGAAATTAAATTATTGAATCGCATTGCAATTTAAATATAATAGTTCAATACAGATAAATATGAATGCAAACAATTTGTAATCTAAATGCCATTTTCCATAAATAAGCTTTTAATATGTTCGATGTTATGGAGTGATGCCGTAAAACTCCTTTGGGATGCTTGCGATGTTCGTATAGTTTTTGTTTTCATAGCATATACTACTATAACCAACAATAATACATTTCTTGTTTGATACGGTAAGTCGTAACTCAAGAGTTGTTTTCATTACACATTGCTTACCGTAGAATATAGTGTTGTAATCGTACTCTACTTATAAGATGCAATTCAAAATTACATCTGCGTTCGATCTGTCTTTTCTGGTTTGCATTTGGCTAACTATTTCTACTCAGCTATAGATTACATTTTATTATTTAGACTAACAAGACATCAAAAGCATGAGAGATAACTGTAAAATACTCTGTATTGTTGCAGCTTTGGTGAAAAAGCTTTATATCTTATTGAATTCGGTCTTGTAATAAACATTAATGAAACGTTCTGTTGTGACTGACAAATAATATACTTTTATAAGATATAAACCTAATAAGAAAACTTACTTTCATAAAATTCTAACTCAAAAAATTCGGATTTACGGCAGCAATTCTGAAGTAAAATGAAGATTTCCTGCAGGATTATTGTCAATATTGCCTATAATAACGATATTATTTATAAGTTAATTAAACTCTCAAAAGAGTTTGGTTTCAATAAAAAAAATCAAATTTTATATCAAAATTCTGAATGCCTTTACTTTGGATTAATTAAAACTGAAAATCTCAATAATTAATGAAATATTATATACAGTAAAGCTGTTTGACTATTGAAAGATTGGGTCATTTAAATAACTAATAACGAAAAAATGTTAACTTAAATGTGAGCTTTTAATAAATTAATAATATTTTATTAATTATATCTGTTCTGATTTGAGAATAAAACAGACGCAAAAAAATCTCACACAGGATTTTAATCATTGATTGGGATTAAATAAGATTTGGTTAACCTTTTCCTGCAATCAGAGAGAGGATGACAAAGTTTTATAACGGAAGAAGTAAAGGTTGATTTCTAATTGGCTCAGCAAAGAACGTGAACAATAGAGCGCTATTACAGTAAACCACACAATTTTACTATATCTTCTTTCGAAAATCTGTAGTAAAACGAACTTCCAATTCACTATTATAACATGAGTTAATTTTAAACCAAACTTGAATATAGACATCATTCTTAGAATTAAAACTTAAGTCCAGTCTTAATACGCTTATACCTAACATTAGTGGCAGTGCATCAAAATAATTGTAAAATATAATCAAAATGAGAGAAGAAAACACTCCATTCTAGTTTTATTATGTTGTAAATCAATTAAGTTTTTTCAAAGCCCTATTTTTAGTAAGTTTTAAAAATACTACTGGAAAACTTTACGTGAATCAAAATAGTGCTATTGAACGGTGAAAAGAATTCCGTAAAGCGAACTCTCTTAACATTTTTATTGAAAATTAAAGGAATGTATTTTTTTGACACAAGCAATTGAAAAACGTTAGATATAAGGAATTACTGAGAATATTTCAATATTCGCAAAATTGTTAAAAAGAACAAAAAACTAATAAAGATTACTATGTATTTTTAAAAATAGATATGAAAATTTTTATTTTAATAAAAAAATTGCTTTAAATTTAATAAGAGTGATGTCAATCCTGATATTACTCCAACAAAATTTTAAAGCGCACTACAAAATGATATTTATCTGTTGCTAAAGAGAAATCTTTCTATTTTTGTAAGAAACCATTGCAAAGTCGGCACATAAAAATTTTGAATAAAAATTTTAAATTGATAAGAGTGGCAAAGACTGTGGGAATAATAGAGAGTTATTGAGTGAAAAATAATATATTTTTCTATAGAAACTTTTTTATTTCCAATTATTGTTTGTGAGCGTAGGAGTAGGTGTGGAGTGAGAGACATAACAACTAACTTTTAAGCTTACATTTTACTAAATATTTATTCCATTTGAAAATCAATGTAGACATAAAGATATTAATGGACAAAATGGTCAGCAAAATAAAATATGCATAAATCTATTTTTGAGTATATTTTAATATGGAATTTCGATATAAAATTTTAAAAATATTACCTATGCATTTATTACATACTAATACTCAAAGCTTATATGAAATTAGATGGAAAAAATATTTCAAATATTTATTATTCACAAAAAGTTGAACCAAACTAAAATGTTTATCGTGCATCAATAATGATGTTTAAAATTCAAAAAACATAAGCAAAAGTTATGCTCAATTGATGACGTTATGTCAAAACTTTTGAGTACATGTAAAAATTTTAAATCGTCGTTAAGAGAATTGATTAATCAGATATTAATTTGATAAAAACATTTGAATATATTAATAAGTTTTATTGCAAATTTGCAATATTCGTAAATATTGTTATTAATATTAATTGACTATTTTTATTATAAACTAGGTTAACGTAAGGGCTATTTATATGACTATTGCACATTATTACAAATAATCCAATTAATAAAAATTAACGTTTACATTCAGTATTTTAGTAATTCCTAATCGTTCTATAAGTAACATCAATAAAATCATAATATAATAAAAATATTAAATTTTGTAGCAAAATCTCCAGCAAACATGCGGCTCAAGATTAACAAAATTAATTATTTAAATAAAATTGTTATAACCATGACATGAAAATTAAAAATAGAGAACTTCATGAACACTGGACAAAACAATTTTTTATTAAACATGTTTATCAAAATATTTATTATATTAAAAGTAAATCTTATTAAATGATTAAATAAAAGCGTAAAAATTCTTACCTTTTTTACATTTGCTATTGAATGTACTTTAATACAATACAATTCAAGATAATTATTTAAATCATCTCAACATTAAATAAAACTATTTATTAAAATTAAAGCAAATTTCAAAGTTAAGGATTTGGTTTGTCTTTTAAAACTAAAGCGGATATTCTATAGCACAGCGTAAGGTAAAAAATCATGAGTGTCCACATTCTCATTGGCTTACCTGTACTCCTACACGATAGCACTGTATAAGATAAATAAGTTTGTTTGAGAAGCGCTAATTCTACCGATAACTCGCTCTGTCGATGTAAAACCATACCACATTATTCGTTGCTTCAATCAATAAAAATACTTTTCAACGATTAATATGGTTTACTAAAGGATTTTAACATTCAATATTTAAAAATGTTTTCATTTTGTTTATACTTAGTAACTAAAAAGGGACATAAGAATTTCTCGTTCACTTTGATAACCATTGGTCACTAAAATTAATATACAAATTATTTATTTTATGGTAAAACTTATAACTTTATTAAAGACAAATTCGTTAAACTGTTACAATAGTTTGTTTAGACAACAGAGAGACGGCTAATGTCTAATACTAATACGTTATCTAATTTTATAATTGTTTAATAAAAAAAATTATAAAATTTTTAATTACTCTCAATTTTATCTCAATGAATAACGCCAGACATATACTATGCGTTGAGTAACGATTGTGTAACTTAAATAATGATAACTGGCGTCTATAAGATCCGCACGACTATTCAGTCTTATAATGTAAGTCTCGACCAGCAAAACATTAAATATACTTTATTGAATATATAATAAAGTTTATTCGTGTTTACGGCTTTAAAATAACAATTATTTAAATTTATTTGAAATTATGATTGTAAACAAAATTATTAAAAATAGTTATTCAAAAATACAAGTCTAGAAGAAAGAAGTTTTTGCCGACAAAGCGGACATTCGCTCCGTATTTGCAGCCATTCTGTGATGCAATTCCAACAGAAAACGTGTCCACATAACGTCAGCGTAGAGTTAACTCGAATTTCAAGACAAAGCGCGCATTTATGGCTCGAATTCGTGAGATTTCTGTCCATTTTCTGCGGTTCGACGCGATTATCATAATTACTAGTTTCCAATGATATCGATTTCGATGATAGATATTGAATAATTATTGAAATACAGAGTTGAGAGAGCGTTAAATAAGCAATAAATTTGTAGATCCGTTCAGAACTGCGTTCACTAACAGATATATCGTCTAATCTTATATAACGAACTGATGTCAAACGTTTCGACAGATCATAATAATCCGAAAAAAAGTAAAATAAAACCAAATGAACGCTATGTACAAATGTGAACCAATTTGTGCTCGATTTTAGTAATTCAATTAACTCTGATTTATGACGCAATAGATATTGTTGATCATTATTTTCTAATATATTAATCAATTTTGTTAGCGTTTTATTAAGCGATAAATAACCAAACGTTTGTAAAACAGTCATTATAACTCTTCTAGACATCGATGGCATTGACATCAATGATCGCGATTTGCTACTGATTTGTACGATATTCACGTACTCTTCGCCTAATGTTTGAAGCGATGATAACGTTGTGATTAAATAATAAATTAATTTCGACAATGACTGCAATTCATCCCTAAAACGCATCCATTTTTGAATACCAAACAGTTTTTGAAATAAATTGTTGAAATCATTGTTAATCACTCGTAAATATTGTTCATCTTTTTGCGAACTTCTGAGCATTTGAGCTAAACTTGATGGCAATGCTTTGAAATTAGCCATTAAAAAATAATTATTTAGTAAACAGAGTGCAGAGCAAAAACATGCGTTTAATTAAACGGCGACATACGGTATACACAGCTGCACTCACTTTACAGTACAGTACATAAACACAGTGTTTGTTGTTTACATTGCATATAAGCTTACGGTTAATTATGTTGTAATACTGTATAAATATTATATATAATATATTATATCATATATATATATATCTATATATTTCCAAATATTTTTATAAATGTTTTTTCGTCCGTATTTTTCCGTTTGATAAGATTTTCTCATTTTAAAAATCGTTTAATTCATAAATTTAGATAAACGTTTATTGTAAATGAAAAACGAAAATAATCACTATTTTTGAAATGCATATAATCATCATTACTTGATTTTTTTTGAAACTATTTATTTTTGTGTTTATCGCTATTTTTAATGCAAATATTTGTAAATAATAATAATAATTACGTAACAATTATTGTTATTATATTTGCGTTCGTAAGTGCAATACAACGTTACATCGAAATTCATAGATCATATGATCATATATTCATTATATATTGATTGCATATTAGAGAGCGATAATTCAATGGGCAATACAACCACATCTTCAGCGAAACGCGACCGAACCTATTCGGTTGACAGCGCGTACGATAGACGTGACTCCAGTTCGCCGCGTTCTGACGACAGTCGCACTTTCGAGTTCATTGCCAGCACTGGAAGCACTGCCAGTGGCGCGAGTGCTAGTGGTGTAAGCGCTTCGGCCAGTGCTAGTGGTAGTGGTAGTGCTGGCTCTTCCAGACGAAAGCCTGTTCTATGCTATCAGTCGTCATCCGAGTACGCTAACGATGATGGACCTGACGATTATAAGGTCTGCATTACATTTCAGTTCACCATTGATTTTTATCAAGAAATCAGTTTCAGATTATCTTCGACAATATTTGATCGCAAAGCCATAATTAGTTAATATCCCCAATACTAGGAAATTTGCGATCAATATTTTTAATAAAGCTTAACATATCTAATAGTAGAATAATTTAAATTACACGATACTAACCATCGCATTAAAACATAATCAATTATATTTTAAATAAGTTTTTTCTATACTTAATAAAATCTTGACATTTTAAATAATCTCTGAAAATTTAATTAAAGATAGCTTTCATAATACTAGTGTTGCAAATCTTACTCAACAAATTAAAAAAGATTATTTTATGTTAATAAGTTTATGAGCTTAATATTATCGCAAACCATTTTAATTATACGCTACTATGAAGCTTTCGCGTTATTTGAAAATTATAAATTATGCTTTGTTTCCATGATTTTAGAATTAATAATCTTTTAATTCGCTTAATATATTTTATACAATATATCGTATCTTTTATATTTTGAATTAGTTTTTAATTTTTGATTTAACACGAACGCGATTATAGGGACGACTGAGAACCAGGACTATAAGTCAGGGAACTTCCATCAATGAAAACGCTTTGCCCACTGTTTTTAAATGGGAAGGTAAGATAAAGAAGTTTTGCTTTAATCGTTATATTATATATTAATATATTATATTATAGAATTGCAATTGCAATCATATGTTGTAGTTGTGCACTCATTATTTTTAATATACAGTATACTGTAATCTACTGATTGATTGAAAATATTAAACAAATGAGAAGCAATGCGCACATAAATAAATATTAATCATTTGAACATTAATTTTAGTATACTTATACCTTACATGCTCTTAAATTATAAAATTAAGCTAATATTTAACGATATGGCGCTTTCGTACTATTTTTAGGCGGAGGCAAAGAAGTATACATAACGGGTACGTTTAGTGAATGGAAACCAATAAAAATGTGTCACAGTCATGGAGACTTTGTTGCTATTATTGATGTTCCAGAGGTTTTCATTAGATTGTTGAGCATTCATTCAGTGCATATACTAATTAAATATCATTTACAAATGGTTAGGGCACTCATCAATACAAGTTTGTAGTGGATGGTCACGAAACATTAGATGGCACAGTGGCTCACGACGAACAAAACCAGAACAATGTAATCAACGTTAAGAAGGGTGACTTTGAAGTGTTTGAAGCTCTAGCTATGGATTTGGCGTCCAATACTAATAATGTTATTGGAGTGAGCGGTTCCCCACCCGGTATTTACGTGTATTTGTTTACTACGTAACAATCTTATCATTTAATCACTTCTGTTACTCAGGTTCTTATTCGCAAGAATTGCCGACATCTTTTCGGCAGTCGAGCGAAAGCGGTAATAGTCAGCCAATTCAACACATTGGTGCCGGACCTCCGATACTTCCGCCACACTTATTGCAAGTAATTCTCAATAATCCAAATGTGAACTTCTGTGAGCCAACGCTTTTACCGCAACCAAATCATGTTATGTTGAATCATCTCTATGCACTCTCCATTAAAGTAAATCATTTTTATTTAGATTAGAGATTATCTATAATATTGTTATTAATAATTCATAACAATTAATTGGTTTTAAATTATTTTTAAATTAGGATGGAGTTATGGTTTTGAGTGCGACGCATCGCTACAGAAAGAAATACGTGACTACACTTCTGTATAAACCGATATAAGCGCACTTTAAACCAATTATTTTGATTGCTATCAATATGTTATCGATTCGAAAATAAAGTGACGCACAAACAAACAAATATTTAAAAGTTACGAATTTGAGTTTGCATTTTTGGTTAATTCTTCCCATTTTGCGTCGTCAAACGGACCGCCGTTAATGTCCCACGTTTTCATTTTTTCCCTCGTTTCCAGTTTTTTATTAGTATGTTTAATACCGCATGTGACCCAATAAGTCATACCAATGCCACCAAATGAATACATCGCAATATCAGTCGATAATCTAACTCTGCCTAAAAAATAGTGATCTGGGAGTCAGAAGTGTTGGAAAATGTACTTATAATAACTACTATTAGTTCACATGCCATTTACAATTAACGTATAGTTTGATTATTGCTTATTCTATTTAATAATTATAAAGACAAATGCAAATCGCATTATTGTGGCTTTCATATAAATTATGGTATATTACGTAATATATATATATTGTACGTATACGTCGATTTCTAGCTTAACGTACCACTAGATTATAAATTTGATTATAATCTTATAATTTAGATAATAAATATATACAGTATATTAATGTTAATAATTAAAATTATAATGAATTGATTATGTAATATAAAATGTTATATAAAATTAATTTCGAATAAAAAACAAATTAAATTCAATGATTATGGTAATTAAATTGATAAGTAAATGCATTTCAACATATGTTATGATATGTATGACACTTAACACACTTAACTGGTCGCTAAAAACGTCAAAAGTCCGCAACCAATACCTCCTAATATCGCATATATAAATGTGGACCGAAAACACGGAATCTTTGACAGATCTGTACCGAAATACACCTGAATATGATTTTATGATTAGTATTGAAATCAAAATGATAATAATTGATATATAACTTACATATTTACTATTAACGTTATTATAATCTTCGCTGTCATGAATGCCTTCAACAATAATTTTCGGTTTGTTATCTTTTGACCACATATTAGTACTACTATTAGTCTTATTGAAATTTAAAGATCAATTTATACAATACTGAACAACTATACTAACTGTATACGAATATGATTAATAAACATTTTATGACATCACGTATTTGTTGGTTTGGTTTCATGCAAAACATAACATAATATACTGTACTAGACATGCAAACGGTTCACCAATTTTCGGGTTTCAGACACATTTGGTGATAGCGTTCGGGTCTAACATAAAATTTTCAGGCCTGGCTTTACTTTATAAATAAACAAATTTTATATATTGTATATTAACATATTTACTAATCTGTCATAAATGAAACAAACTCAGCAAACATGTATTAAAGATATTAAATAATTTAAGTTTTATTAAATGTAATATTTTTCCGATCCCAATGACCCAACACTTGCCAAATTAAACTGGCGGTAATAACTTAATGCATTCGCGTCTGAATCGATTTTGAGTTTGAACTTCACTGCTAATTTATGTTAAAATATAGTTTGAATCAAATTAAAAGTTTTAACCTAATATCTTAAATTTTTCAGTGGACTATATTGGGAAATACAGCTTATAAATATAATTGTGTTTTTCTATATTATATTAGTAATTTTAATTTGTTATAGGAAGAGATACCGCCAATAAGCCAACAATGTTTGTCTAAGTGGAATTTTTGAATGATAATTTTTTTAAGATAGAGCACATTTTTCTGTCCATAATGATATTTTTCAAAAATTCAAGATGTTTTACAGCAGGCGCTATAGAAGGGAAAAAGAGTTTAGACAAAACATTTTTTCTTTGAAAACGGTTATTTTTACAAAAAGACAAAACATCCGTTCTATTTTTTTAAAAAATTAGACTAATCATAATAGATATTAAAAATAATTTTTTAAAATTTTTCAAAAATTATCAGCCATTTAAATTATTTTGAAATTTTCAAAAATAATTTTGAGCTATTTCTTGAAGACTTGGATAAAATAAACAGGGGTCAGTTTAATAACATTTTTAGTGTAGATATTTATCAAAAAATTTTGTATAAAAAAGTGAAGGGAAAGTTATAAAAATTGACAAAAACTTAAAGTCTAGACAATTTTGTAGTTTTTTGTTGGTTAGCGATCAGAAGTGTTGTGTCAAAGGATTAAATTTGCTTTTTTGATTTTTTATGCAACTTTGGCGTCAATTGTCTGCTCAAATGTATCAAACAATCTATTTGTTTCTATTGAATTAAAAAAGTATATTGAAACAACAAATTTCACTAAAATATATTGACGCATGTTTTTACTTATAGTGACTTAATAATATACTGAATTTGATAACGCGTAAGATTTTGCAAAACACCGTTTAAAACAAATAACACTGCCATCTATGAACAATTAAAGCATTATTTGAAATAATTACAGTTTATACCCGAATGCTATTTACTGTATATGTAAAACTTGCTAATACTCACTAAAATGTGGGGACGTACTAAAATGTGGGGTCGCACTAAAATGTGGGGTCGCACTAAAATTTAGGGTTGCACTAAAATGTGGGGACGCACTAAAAAGTGGTGACGCATAAAAATTTGGGGCCTCACTAAAATTTGGGGTAGCTTTTTAAGGGAGGTACAAACACGATTTCTGGCAAAATTCCGCGGGTCTCTTGTATTCTTTAAATAAGTAATTTTAAAATAATACAACGCTCTAAGTTCTATTGATATTTTTAGAGGTTTGTTAAAATTTATCATTTAATATATCCATTATATTTATTTTAAATGAAAATGAATTTAATTAAATTATAGAAATTAAATAAAAATTATACTTATATTTTATGTAATTTATAAGAACAATAACTAAAATATTATTCAATTTTTAATTATTTCTCATATGATATAATGGAAGTAAAATAAATAATATAATTATTAGTTATTTTTTGGGTAAACCCTTAAAGTGCTGTTAATTGAAAATTTAGTAATTAATGAATTTAATCCGGACGTATCGAAGAAACTTGAAAAAAGAGTTATTGAGCTAAAACTTATTTGTCCAGAAAACGGAATTCCATTTACAGATCTGTCTTATTACAAAATTATTGTCATAGATCACAATAAAAATGGTAAATATAAATAAAATTTATTATTATTAACAAAATTAAATGTTATAATAAATTTGGAAAAATTTAGTCTCAATGAAAATCAATATTTAACAATCGGTGGAACCGAAATTAACGAAGCAAATATCAATGTTCAGTCACCTAATATTATGTCACGACATAACTTAAACAATAAACAGTTAAGTAACATTTTTCCTAACTGTAACGATCTATCGTGGGAAATAGCTCTATTATTTAGTTTTTCAAAACTTAATAGCTTAAAGTTTGATGAAAATCAAAGAATTATTACTTTTGATAATAATTGGAAAAAACTAATAAAAGACTCTTTAGTTGATTTAATTGTTTACGGTCGACGTGCTTAGTCTAATAGATGTGACATATTTGAATTTCTATAACCAGAATATATGAACATAAATTATATGTTGAGAGACTATGATAAAGTAAATAGTGAAGATCTATCTTTAAACCGTTGCACTGTTTCTACAAGTCCTTTTGTTCCAACATCTTTCAGATTAGGAAATCCTATTCCTTCTGAAGAAAATGATTGCGAATTTGCACATTTTGAAATTGAAAGCTTAAAGATTAAAATCCAATCAAGGCACAATTAATAAACACTATTCTTCAAAAGGTCATTTGGCCATTATTAATGAACTTATTAAGAAAAACAATTTAGTATATAAATTTAATGATATACAGCTCAAAACAGAATTACAAAATTAAAAATTCGCAGCTACTGCTAAAATGTTTAGAAATGTTTATGTCGAAATAAGGTCTAATATTGCTTTTATTTATCACAATGTTATCGTTAATTTGCAAAAAGCCATCGGTTTTAATCTTGGACATATATTTGCTACAAGGACTGATGCCTTAGAAATGACAAAAACAATTAATTCAGAAATGCACAAAAGATAGATTAATCACATTAAAGATAAAAACTATCCAATATCAATAATCGTAGATACATCAGGTGATCTAACTAAAATCAATTATTTATCTGTTTTGATTCAATCAATAGAAGGAACGAGACCATTAGTTTATTTTTATAAGGTTTTAGTTAAACTTAAATTAATTAAAATTCTAACAAAATTAAATTTCTTAGTTAATACTTTTAAAACATGGGAAATCTGGACTTGGACTATATAAATCTCTATATAACCAGTTATCAAATGACATTAATTTTCTCTTTTATCTAGTTTTAGAGAAAATTTTTGAAGTATTTTAACTAAAGAGATGAAAGGAATGTTTCCCGATTTAGAAACTATTAACTTTAATATTTTTAGCCAAATAATTTCCTCGGGATACAAATCTTGTTAGCACATATGAATTCAATGAAATCAAAAGTATTTATAATTATTTTAAATGGTATTTTAGTTTCGAAACGTTGTATTCTGATTGGACATCACTTTTAATGGATATGCTAAACAATCAAGAAGTTTGGTGCAATGCGAATGATTTGCCTCCTAATATATTTTTGTCGGAATTCTTAAAGATTGATATTTGGACACAGTTTTAGCACTAACGGGTATTTAATATTGTTATATTGAAATTAAACATTAATATATTGTTATTTTTAAGTTGGCAGTGCAGATGTAGATAGAAGTTTTTCTTACATGAATATCATTAAAACGAAAAGGAGAGAAAGTTTGGACCCAGAAACCGTTTATATATTACTACGAATTAAAATTAACGGTCCATTGGAAATTTCAGAATTTAAGGCTATAGAATATGCTAAAGTTTGGAGATTCGGAAATAAGACAACCGGTTGATGTTCATAGTAATTAATATGTAGAAAAAGATGAATATTTGAATAAAAACAATCCAAAATTCGTATATTTAGATCTCAGTGCTATATTTTAATCAATTTTGACTTTATTAAAATCAGTTTTAATTATTATATTTAGATTATATAATTTATTAAGAGAAATCAAGTATATTTAAAAATATTTATAACTTTTGTTACTTATTATTATATTTTTTAAATATCTATTAGTCTATATTAAAATGATTGTATTTTTTCTCTAACTATATATAATCTTAACAAAATTATATTTTATTCGGTTTTTAAGATAAATGAGACGAAAACTGCTAACTTATTATTAAAGAAATTAAATTAAAGAAATATACATAAGAGAAATTATCTGCTAAAAAATAACTTCAAGAAAGTTTGAAATATTAATATATTATCTATTAAATTATAGACGTTTAATGATTTACTTAATTTAAATGCAATAATTTATTTACGTTGCAATATATGTATTATTATTATTTTCTTTAATAAGCTAATAATTTTACTTGTTACGTAACATATGATATAAAAAATTAAAAAAGCAAATTTAATCCTTTGACACAGCACGTCTGTTAGTGATAGAACAGGACGTTTAGGGTTAGGTGATTGAATGTTGTTAGGGTTACAAGCGCTAAGAAATCGTATAAAACATGTGCTGCATATTTGTTATTGTTGTTGAATAACAATATTATTTAACTGATGCTTGCCTTAACTGTGATTGTAATCAAAATTTTTCAAACAAATTGATTATAAAATTGAATATATTGGAGAATTCAAATTATTAGTATTTGAAATAACAACGAAATTCAGTTTAGTAATAGAGATAGAAATTTGGAAAAAAATGTACTCCAACTCCAACCAACTCCAAAAGACATTTGCTCCAACTCCACACCAACTCCACAAAAAAAAATTAAAAAGTACTCCAACTCCAGTTCAACTCCACTCTATTTTTAATTTTGAACTCCAGCTCCAATTAGCT
>JAQGAW010001496.1:0-18845 GCA_034698025.1 Phthiracarus crinitus
TGCAATGGAGTAAGCCATTGCGAAACATGTCTTCAACTATTCTTTAATTTATATTAAAGAAATTAACTGCTAAATAACAACTTCAAGAAAGTTTTAAATTTAAATAAGTTATACTTTAATTTTTAGTCTTTTACAAATAATATAAACGCAAATTCTAGCTTTATTTTGAACATTTATTAATATTAGTTTAATTTGGTATAAATGCTTCTTTTTTGACTCTCTAGTGAAAAACTTTTTGGCCAAATATTTATTAAAAGATAAAATCAAAGTAAATATTCATAATATTTAAATTATAAATATCTATGCAGCATAAACAAGTAATATCTAATTTATTTTGAGTTATAAAATTAATTTGAATTATAATAATTAATAGTTAATAATACTTTTTATTCAATAATTAGAGCATTTGGTATTAAGCACATGACAACATTCATGTTTCAAAAAGGTTAAAACATTTTATAAGATTAAGAATAATTAAATGTATTTACCTTTAAATATTAAAAGTGTGCACACTATCAATGAATGTATCGTTCTTTGATAATTTGCAATTCTTAGTTTTTATGGTTAAAAATAATTACTTTTTAATTATCTATTTTTCATTAAATTCTTTTTTTTCTAATAAAAAATTAATATTTAAAAACTTTTAACTTAATTAAAATCAATGGTATTATCATTTAATAAAAATCAATAATTTTAAATGTGTCTAAATTATTAATCAATTTAATGAATAATTTGACATTCAAAGATTATTTTTGAATTTTTATAATATCTGAATAGCAATTATTACATATAAACTATTTTAAATATTTTTATGCAATTTAGTTTCCAACAAACAAATTAGTAAACATCGGTATCAAATTCAAATCATTTAAATTAATTTGTAAATCATGAAATTTTAAAATAATTTTATTTACCTTTTGTAAGACTAGCCTATGAAAACGATTTATCTAAATAAATAAGCCATTTAGAAAGTTTTATATGTAAATATTTTTAAATATTTAAAAAGTAAAAGTATAAAATATTTTTCACATTTTAAGAAATTATCATTCAAATTCGATTCATTTTTCGAGACCCAACTCATTTAAACAAAATTTCAAAAATTTTATGGAAGTTTGGTATATTTACACGTTAGTATCTTAGAATTTTAATTTTCATATTATTAAAAAATTAAGTATTTAACTGACCTGCGTGCAAAAAAAATTTAAATACCGGTAAGTAATTTTATGTTTAATTCAATACTACTGTATAGTTATAGCCCGACTTAGTCTAGAAATAGTTTTAAAGTTCGAATGAAAACCCAACCCTTACTTTATTCAAACCGGGAGCAGCACTCCCAATCCAAACAATTCACTTCCCACTACTCAACCACTTCTTACTCTTCCTACCTTACCCCAACAAATTACCATCACTCCCTACCCGACCCCACTTTACAATAATCAATCCCATTGATCAATGAGATTTTTCTACCTAGATCCCCCTAAGGGATGCCACCAGCATGTGACCATTCAAATTAATACAACTTTTTAAGCTGAGTTCAACGGTTTAAGTGTTAACGGTAACAATTTAAAATTTTTTCCATCTCAACCCTCATAAAGGGACCTACCACCTCCAAACCCCTCCCTTCACTTCATTAATAAAAGTGTCGAGGGGGTTGAGCCTCTCAGGAAAAGCCTATAAAGGGACAGACAAACCTACAAACAAATTATGAGTTTTATATATAGTGATAAATTCCTTATTTTGTCAAAATCGTCTACTATAGTACATTAATTTAAATATTTTCGGCTTATAAAATAAAATATTTCTAAATTACATTTTTAATTAATCACGAAAGTTATTAATTAAGCGAACCTTTCGAAATAATATAATGTTATTTGTTATAAAACTTAATACTCAATGAATAACACTCAATAAATGGTATCGATTCATGATAAACGTGATAATGATAAACATTTTTTAAGAACATATTGACGCACTTTTGGGTTTGCAATAAGAACTATATTTAAGTTGGCAGTGGTGTCAGAGCAACAAATGGATAAATTTTAGAATAGTTTCTACATCTTTGAAATATTAGAATCAATTAAACTTAAAAACATTAACGTGTACTCTTTATGAATTAATAGTTTTTGTGTTACTTAATAAAGTTCGTATGTGTGAACATTGTTTAATGAAATATGAATATAATTCTTATAAAAGTAATTTTTTAATAATAATCAATTTGAATAATAATGACACTTAAATAAAAACATAGTAGTATTTATTAAAAGAAGTTCATTATAAAAATATAAATCATTAAAACTATGAATTTCAGTGTAAATAGACGATTGCCACGTAATCTTGTTATTAAATCTGCAGGAAATCATCTTTATATTTTTGGATTATCCTTTTTTCCATTTGATAATAAAATAAGAAGTAGAATATATAACCCTTTGCTCGTTTTTATGATAACATTATTGATGGTAATTAGAAATTGTGTTTCGTTAGCGATAAGAAAATCAAATAGTAATCATCATGTATTAATGGGTGATTTTGCGTTTTATATAAATAGCAATATTTACAAATATATTGCCATTATTGGCTTCCCATTGTCGATAATCTGTCAATTAATTAATTTTTATAATTTTCATAAAAATATAAAACCTAATTTTATGAAACCATTTGAAATGATGTGCGGTTTGGTAACGCCTAGAAGTATTGGTCTCGAAAAAACTGAAGATATTAGAAAGTTGTTAAAAAGAACGAAATTAGGATTTTTAACTCTCAAATATATTCCTTATATAACAGTTCCGTGGTTTTTATTGTCAATTATTATATTATTTTTAAACCGTATTTCATATTTACAAGTAATATTTTTGTCACTTCCATGGAGTGTTATTTATTATTTAGCTGTAAATTATGGCGTTTGCACTCTATTGACAAATATGGTTTATTTTGACATCATATGCTTTTACTTGAAGCTTAAACTAAATTATTTAAATAAAGCATTGATGGAATTATTTCCAAATATTAGTTCGTTTAATTATATTCATACTATAAATTATTCACTAAACATAGTCTTTAATGAAATTTATAGTATTAATCGGAATTATTGGTCAAAAATATTATTTCTATTCTATATACAGCTTAGTGTAATTATTTGTATATATATGTATCCAATAATATACGGAAAACTAAATTCTTTAACAAAACTCATGTTTTTTTATACAATTTTACTTATTTTGGCTGTTTTTCTTAACTTACTTAACACTTCTTCTTCTATTTATTCGAAATCAAACAAACCGTATATTTATTTAAACAGTATTATAACAAAAGAAATTCATTCACTGATTTCATTAAATATTAGACTTAAAGTAAATTATTCTGAAATAAAAGTTTTATAATTATATTAATTTACATTTGTTTTCAATAATTTAGTTTCAATCACTGATCGAGAGAATTGGGAAGAAAAAAGTCGGATTTTCGTGCTTAAACTTGTTTATCATTAATTATTTCAAATTTTTTGAGGTAAGAGAATATTATTTTCTAGAATATTATATAACTTATTTGCTTTCAATTTAATTATAGATTGTCTCGTTATTGATTTTATACGTAATAAAATCAACTAAATATCTTCAACATATTAATTAATTATACTGAACTCATAAAACAGTTTCCATCAGACAATACCTCGTTTTTATATAGAAAATGTAGTTAATTATACAAAGAGTTAATGGCAATAATTTATTAGTCTTTAAAGTCTCAACCAACGTTGATCTTTTAATGTAAATAGTTTTAATTTATTAGATAATTATAAGAGAAAACAATAAAAGATTTTTATAAAACATATTTATTCAAATTTAATGCATTAATTAAAAACATTTTGTATTCACGATTATTAATTTTTAACATTAAATACAATTGCTTCCAATAATTTTAACAACTAGTTTTGATCTTCGTTTTTATAAGTTTGTATTAATATTTTAAACGAAAATGGTTCGAATCTATAACCAGAACCGGTGTAAAACTTACTCTGAAACTCAACCCAATGAAGTCGCAAAGCGTGCAGAAAAGCGCTCAACGCTTCCATAATAAGCAATATCGATATCGTGAGGAAAGCCCAAAACGCGAACACAACAAACATGATCACACCATTACCGAAATGGTTGGTTGTATACGATTCGAGTCCATGTCTCATAACCAAATTCCACAATACTTCGCTGAGTTGTGCGTGTGCTAAGCTTAGTGCCCACAATCGTAGATAACTAGCGGTATGCGATATGCTTCCCAAACAAAATTCAATCGTGTGAATGGTTTGATGTAGAATTACATCACCAAAATCAAAATCATTAACAATGTTTTGAGTTTTCGAACAATCAATGAGAACAGCATTGTCGTCAATCATTACAACTGATGTACTGTCCGCTATTGATTGATAACGTTTGCGATGTTGTTTTCTAAGAATTAATGGTTTAATGACTAACATCCAGGGTATGCAGAATAAAGCTAATAAAAGTAATAGTATTTGGAATTGTTTTTGTCCAAAATACCACGTATTTTGCGATTGATTTGTTTGATGAGCATATTTAAGTAGAAACATATTGATTATATTAATTAATATCGATGGAGCGCTTCCTGAATGTTCTGAATTGAAAGCAAACCATTTTATGAATATTAAGCAATTCATATAACCAAATAATACCATTAGAAATATCAGTTGTGGTATGAATTCGCAATAAATATTTAATTGATTTCGAAAGTAACTATGATTCCAAAAGCTTAATACAATGCCAAACAACATATGTGTGACACCAATAATAACCGATAATTTCTTTTTAAATGAATTCAAAAATGAGATCTTATTTCCACTTATTTGCCAAATGGGGTCAAATCCGAAAGGATATGGACTACCGGTTAGATTATATTGTGGATTCATTGAATAAACTTTAAGATCTTTAATTGATTGGTTATATACCGGATTATTCCAAGCCGTACCGAAAATATTGAGCGATTTTGAAAACATGTCATTGTATATCAAACCCGTATAAATCGAAAAAACGCCCATTAATAATATAATGTATCTGCCATAAAAAAATGTGAGCCATATATCATTATTTGTTTTTAGAGTTTGCAAGTTCTTCTCCTTTAAAACCATCCACAATGCGAACAAAAACATTATAAGTCCATGACCAGTATCGCCAAACATTACAGCGAATAGAAAAGGAAACGTTATTATTGTGAACGGCGTAGGATTCACTTCACGATAATCTGGTACACCATAAGAGTCTATTATATTCTGAAATACTTCCGTAAATTTATTTGTGCGGTTATAAGTGGGAGGTTTTTCATTAGTGTCAACAATGTTGAGAATGCATGGCATCGCAGATCCGCTTCGTTCAGACGCTATGCTAAGAGAGTGTCTGACATCACTCAACTGCTGATCAGAACACCACAACTCAGCGATTAGGCATTTGTGTGTGACATCGAACTCAAATAAGTTCATTGTACGATAAATAGATTTCATTTTTCGCACTTTAATTAACCAATTTTTGATATTTTTTGCTGATTCTAATAATATACGATTTCTTTGAACAAACGTTTCATTTATGATTACGTTAACATCATTGATGCGTGTGTTTATCTTCGCAATGGTTTGCATTCGTTCGATAGCGTCATCGGGACATGAATATAGTTTTGCTCGAAAGCTTTCACAAATTTTTTTAATTTTCAACTTTAATTGCTCGCCAGTATAGAAGATTAAGAACACTGATTTTAGCTCTTTATCATCGATGGTTGAATCATGAATTTTATGCTCAATTGGTGTTTGTCGGAGAAACACATTACCGTAACAAACACGCCATAACATCAATTCAAATGCTGGCAATCGATCTGTTCGTATAATACCACTCACAGAGTTTAAACTTGTAATTGATTGTATATCGGCTGTTAATAATTCATACGAATCGGTAATGATTTCTGGTAAGAGTTGTCTGTGTCGCGCATCCAATTCGTTGAAGAATAGTTGCAGTTTGGTTAATACGCACTTATATTCGTTAAGTTCAAAATAAGATGTATTAAGCGGTTCAACACATTTGCTGACTTCATTTAAATCATTTTCGATTTTAGCAAAATTAGTTTCGAGATCAATCATATCTCTCGGTTGCGGCACAATAGGATTATCAACATTTTCCAGTATAACAATGTTATCTTTAATTATATTTTCCTGAATGTATTTCAGCTTTCTTTCCATTTCATCGCATCTGCGGAGTTCGTTCACATACCTTCGTTGAAATGGATTTACACTTGACTTGAGATCCTTGAACTGAACGCAACCCAATTCACCCAATTCTGATACGCAGTTATACGCGGCTTCGGACTGAATGATTAGCTGACAAAGTGACATATGCTCTGAACGAAATAACGAACCCATTATCGATTTATTGTAAGTTTAAAGATTGGTCAACAAAACAAATCGTAAACAAATTTGATTCAAACTGATTTCTTATTAATTGAATCCCTATTATCGACGCATAATTAAATGTTTTTTAAAATAACATGTTATTTACATCGTTGTTATTAGTCACATATTTTCTTAATAAGTGATTGTGGTGTTAGAAATGGTAGAAACATTGCATTATATTTATTACATGTAATAAGAGTTTTTAAACATATTTATAGACAGTGATAACGCGCTGATTCTTTTTTGAGATTAACATTCTATTCACTTTCATAATTCATTTTTATCTGCTATTACTTTAATCATTTTTGATAAGTATATATTTTATACTAAAGTTTAGCTCAGTTTCTCAGAGAAGTTGAGTTTATGACTTTAATAGTATTTCAGTTCTTTCTAAACATAGATTTTGTTTTTGACTAATCATTCATTTTTCACTATAAGAAAGTTGATAATTTATCCATAAGCTAATGAGTTATTATGGTCTTAAAAGTGAGCTAACTATTAATGGTTATGAAATAAATATAATAAACTTTGTATAAAGATAAAAGCAAAAGACATACCTGTAATGCTTAGATAACTATTTAATGCAAACCTACATGTTATGTTACGAATAATAATAATAATAATAATAAAATGCAATAATTATTCATTCATCTACAGAACTAAAATAAACTGTGGTTTACTCATAATTTTATGAAACATTTTTCTGTATATCTTTATGTCAACGAGTGGTCTGTTTTAAAATTTAGACCACTGGATATTAACCAATATAAGACAGTGGTTTTCAAACTTTTTCGTTCCGCGACCCAAAATATACAAAATTATTCTTCTGCGACCCGTATTTATTTGTTTTTCAAAAATATAGGAATAATTTGCAAATTTCTTATTATTAATGATGAGTTTGAGCTTCAACTAGTTGAGCTTAGCTCAAAATCTGGGTTGCATCTTATTTTGAAGCTTTGAGCTTGGGCTTTGAGCTTTGCGCTATTAATGAGCTATTAAATAAAAAGCTTTCAAAATTTCAGTTTAAACAAATTTTAAAATTTAATTTTCATCAAATAAGTAATAATTATAAATATAAGTTAATTAAGCTCATTATGCTCAACATCAAAAGAAGATCCTTGAGCTAGAAAAGATTAAGCTCACAAGTATATGATCTTTGATATGAAATACTAGCTCGGAAAGGTTAATTTAGTTTTGCATTGAGCGTGAGCTTATTATCATTACTCAATATTACCAAAACATTATAAATAATAATCGTGTCCTATCTTTATCTTTTATTGCTTCAAAATGCAAAAATCTAGATTTTAAAATAATTAATAAAAAACTTTATGTTGCGACCCAAGGCTAATGTTAATTTTAAAAATTCTTGCGACCCAATTTTTTCATTCGACGACCTATTTTGGGTCGAGACCCATAGTTTGGGGACCTCTGATATAAGATATGGGTACTTCAACTCTAATTTTCAAAAATTAAAAATATTGCGTTAATTTAATTATATTTAGATCTAATTTACAAAATTAATGAAAATAATGGTGGAATTTTGCACAAAATATTAAATTTATAAAAAAACATGGTTATAGTGGTTATTATATTAGTTGATCAATAATTATAATATATTTAAGTTCATCTCATGAGATCTTACTTATACATTTGTTTATTTCTGTCTATGTTTTTATAAATAATAGATCATAACTTAATAATTTATATTTGATTGTTAAATCTTGTTTAAATTAAAAATTAAACAAATTGCAGAAAAAATATAAAAGAAAATGATGTCTAAATTTAACATAGGAATTAAAAGTTGATTTGTTATGTAAAACATTATTTTATAGTGCATTGTTTTTGAACTTATTGTTAGCTATAAAACTTTTTTTGCAAAAAAAATAACATTTATGAGTAATATTTGATTAAAAATGTGGACCATAGCAGTGCATACAGATTAATACTATAAACTGGTTTTAAGTTCGCTATTCGTATGCGACAACTGTCTCAGTCATACCAATTATGCTCAAGATTTCTATGCATTGTTGGGATTAATCATCGCTGATAATCGACAATAATGTAAAAATAAGACAATTAACATTTAATCAGTTTCGTTATATTGTCGAAAAACTCCATAATTCAATCACAAACACAGCGATATATTGACCGAAACTGGTTTCCACTTTCAAAGAAGAAGAAACTCAACAAAAAATTATGGAAAATAAACATGAAATTAAAATCTCTAATATTGATCATAGAGTTAATGAGAATGAAGACGATATTACACACAATTTGGAAGTGCCTCATGACATTCACAATGATAATGACGTTCAAAATGAAATGTTATTAATAAATCAGTTAAATTATGAACGGAATAATGAATTGGATGATAGAAAAGATGATTATGGGAATGATGTTCAACGTGAAGACCATAGTAACCAACGAACTGACACTCAAACTGATGGTTCTTTGGATAATACTAATGATATAATATTTGATGAAAACATCGAATTATATAATGAAATAAGTACTAATAACGAACATAATAATACTATACATGATGGAAATGATGGTAATGTTAAATCTGTATCACACGGAAATGATGATGAAAATCATAGTGGATGTTGTTATGGTTTTAATGCTCAAAGGGATAATCAATGTAATGGTTGTGGTGACTGTGGCTGTTTGTGTGGCTGTGTTTGTGGCTGTAAATGTACTCGTGATCACTGCTATTGTGCTATATATGTTGAATGCAAATGTACCGTAATTGAAGAAAATAGTTGTAATTGAAGAAAATTGATGAAATTGAAGAAGAGATCACTACTATGATGTTGACGCTCAATATAAAGAATAAGGCAATTAACAATGTTATGAAATAGGGATAACATTAGAAATTTGAACGGAACTACAAAATTTAAAGCACTAAAAATGTGATTCTAAACAATTTTCAGTTTATAATCGCTTGATTACTTGTATTTTTACATTTTTAATTTTTAAGTTAACACATTTAAGTTTCTTTGAATTATTTAGAATTCGTAAGAAATTTTTTTTAATCATTTTAAGTTTAATTTTTTAATGTGAATTTTATGATACTCACTTAAATTCAAAATAAAATTTTCAAATAACTATAATATCTGGGAATTAATTACATTTTAAACTTCAATTCAAATATTTAATAATAGTTTATATATTAGTTTTGCGATAATAGACAGCAGTACTTATTTTTGAAATATCATAAATGCTAGAATAAGTGCAATACTAATATCTGGATTTACGCCAATTTTACATTATCTAATCGAATTTATTTTTCTTTCATAAAAGTGATAATTTATATTTTAAATTGTTCTTATTTTTCAAAAATTCATATAAGTTCTTAGTTCTAAATTTTTATATTTAAGTTCACATTAATTTGCTAAAATTTTAGTTAAATGTTAGTTTATTTTGCTTTATTAAATATTTAATTTTATTAATTTGAATAAAAATAAGTGAAAATCTTGTATAATTATTTATATATCAAACTTATTAGATAATATAATGCTAAAAATGTATGAACTAATACTAAATTTATTAGTAAAAATTAAAAATATTCAAAAATTCCTGCTTTATGTCAGTCTTGACGCATTCTTTCACAGAATATTTTTAGTTACAAAATCGAAGGTTACTCAAACTCATTGAGAATAATCATTTTTGTTAAGGATGTGTTAATGTTTGATTTTTTCTATGGAACCTGAAAATATACTGCAAAAATATTATTTTTTAAAAATTATGAATTATAATGTGATAATTTTTTATGTAAATTTATTATAATATCTACTAAATTAATATTTTATTTAATGACATTTAGAAAAAAATTTTATCACATTCCACTTGACATTGAAATAAGTATATTTTGGTAGTAAAATAAGTTTATTTCTTATCTACTATTTAATAGCGCTTGTAATAAACATTCACATACGAGTTAATATACAAAACCATTTATTTAAATTATATAAATATTAATGATTTAATTTATAGAAAATAGACCATTATCTACGTAATCATGTCTGATGGTTATATAGAAGACACGATTATAATACTTCCAAGTATTAAAGATGGTGTCGACGGATTGGGAGATTTGTGGGATTGTCACGAATCAAAGGTTTGTGGGTTTAACTTAATTGATAAACCGTTAGAAAAAGCGCATCTCATAGTCAACCCAATTGGCAAAAACGAGTATTCCTTAATTCACATTAAAAATACGAAGGATTTAGTCAATAATATAAAGCTTAGCGGTTCACTTAAAATTGAATTGCTTGGAGGTTTAATACCAGTTGAAGCATCAGCTGGTTTTAAGAAAAACGACATTAAAAATTCAAATGAAGAGCAATTAATTTGTAAATACTATACTGAAACTTATTCAGTGAAATTGAGACCATCTCGCGCTAAAGAGGCAAAATTGATGGATGAATACGTTACAAACCAGATTATAAACGGAAAGATAAAGGCAACACATGTTGTTGGAGGTGTTATATTGGGTGGAGAAGTGAACGCATTACTTAATATTAAACAAACTAAATCAGACTCTGTGGTAGATATTAAAGGCGATATCGTTGGCAAATTTAAATATGGCCCTATAAATGGTACGGTTAAAGCCAATCTAAAGTATTTAGACGATGAAAAAGCCGCGAATTATGAAAAGCACATTACTATTAATTCTAAACCTCCGATGAGAGCTCAGCCAACGAGTATTGAGAAAATGTTTGAAGTTGTAGAGAGCATTGAAGATATTATTTCAGGTGAACAACATTTTGAAATGTTAGGCAATAAGATATACGGAATCCCAATCCGATATATTCTCGTACCGATCACTCAATTTCTGGAGGTTGACATCGAAAAGCTTTATTTGCAGCTAAAGGATGACATTCAAGATAATTTGTGCTCAATGTTAACACTACTTCACGATTATCGCATGTCAGGGTATGTCACGAATATGGTTATCGATAAAATGCCAAGACTTAGGTTTATAATATCTGATAACGATTCACAATTAACACGAGATATAGAATCATATGAAACTGCATTGAAACTAAACTCTGAAACTTTTTTCAAGAGAGCATTCGATGCAATTAAAAAGTTTAAGATTAAACAGTGCGAAGTCGACGATCTTTTAAAAATAGTGAATGAGTTTTCCGAATCAAAGTTTAATGAGGTTAACGTTGAAAGTGAAATCGCATATTTCATAAATCAAGGAAGAAAGGAATTGATTGGTATTCACGATAAAGACGCGATTGATATGAATGCAAATATTATTAGATTTACGAATAAAATCGCATTACAAGAATGGTTTCAAACCGAAAAAAAGATAAAATTATTGCTTAACACCGAAGGTTCGAGTCCTGATGGTGTGTTTAAGAGAATTTTTGAAATAAGCAGTGCTCTTAAGAAATTAAACATTGAAATCGGTGTCGCTTTGCCGAGTGTTTCGGATAAGTTTTCACTTTTGATTAAAGTGGAAGCGAATACAGCCACTTATAAATGCGATGATATATTATTTACTTTAGGAATTATATGCGCTATAATTGGCTATAATTTGGGAACTGAATCGTATTTTCATGTTCTCAATGCGCTGACATATCATATTACTCTACCATTAAAGGAGGATAACATGCATGACATAATTAATGTAATTTCAACGCTTAGTATGAATAAATCAGTTTTCATAACACGATCATTGCCGCACTTAATTCAGAAAATCAGAGAAATGGACAATAAATGGAAATTCTTTATATGTTTAGATGCTATCGACACAGCAATTATTGCACTCGAAAAACTAAATCAATACATGTCTAAATGGTGTGCAATGAATTGTGAATGGATTGCTGGCACTGTTGGTATTAGTAATATGAATGCATCGCCATTATTATACGTGTTCTACAACTCAAATCTTGAAGCGATTTGTTACGATAACATCGATTATTTAGTTTTAGATCGTGTTTTCCAAAACAAAGATTTCTTCGCAAATAAATCGCATTCAATTCTGTGCCCCGAAATAAGTACATTAAACTCGTATTATCCCGATCAGTCACGTTTTGCCGTAAATTTAGTTAACAGAGTATCGCAGGCGAACAATCCTAAGCTAAATTCATATTCGTTTGGTATGTCATCGTTTATAGAAACATTCGATGAGGACATTGTAAACGCTCTTGAAATTGCGAGATACACTGTAGTCAAAAATAATGCCGAAGTAATATCTGTTGTCGCTTATGACGCTATGACTTCATTTCCTGATCTTGAATTTATATTCAAACCGTATGGGTTTAGTGCAGCCACTAAAACATTCAATAATCTTGATTCGGCTAAACTATGCGATGAATTAGAAAAATGGTTAAATTCAAGAGACCCTTTTGTAGCAAAAATATATTCAGCTATTTTAGCGATTAAACACAAAACAGATAACACTGGTATCGATAGTTTAATTAATGAAGTTATTAAAGACAACTCATGTCCAGAAAAACTAAAATCTGATGTGAATAATTGGTTAAGTGGTGGTTATAGCTATCGATTCGATAAAATCGGTAATATATTGGAACAGTTTACTCAAGATTCAGATTTCAAACAGACATATCTAACTATTATTTCGTTGATTACTTTATTAAAACAAGTAATCGATTCGAAGAATGAAAATAATTTAGAAGTGTATGAAATATTACCGCAATATATCGATAGAATACTATCGTCTTTAAATCCGAGATCAGTATTTTACAAATCAATTTCTAAGTTAAAAGAATACTTGACTACAAGAAAATCGTATCATTTAATAGCACTTCTGGCTAAACATAAATATGATGGCTATTTAAGAGAATTACATTTATTGGTAGACTTATTATCGGATTTAGATAATAGCGAACAGTTTATTGAATTCATAAATTTGCTTTATTGCACTAAATTCGAAGAAAGCCATTTCAAAGAGTTGTGGAAAAATTTAAAATTCCAGCATTTAATAAGTATTGGTATTGAAAATAAACACGTAATGAAATGTGTGATCGAATACATTCAAAACTCTTCATTTGATACATTTAAGTATATATCGACACCAACTCTGGTAAATCGGCTAAAGTCTGAATTACCAAAACAGCCACAAAGTTTTGCAAAGAAAATTTTGCGTAATAATAAATATTAAAACTTTTATCCACCCATTGAACTGAATTATGTTTAATTTTTATTTTAGCTGAATTAAACACACAGACAATCAATTTAAAGACAAAGCGAGATAAAACCGATGACAAAATAGAAGAAGTAATTACAATTGGTTTGTGATTAAATTTTGTTTGTATTTTTTTAATAAGTTTTAAATCTGATTTTGACATAACATTCGTTAAATAAAATTATTAATTTAATACATAATGACATTTTATTTTGTATGTTTAAGTTGCAACTGAAGAGCACAAAAAACTCGTGCAATCGTTGAAAGAGAAAAGTATACTTAAATCGGAAAAAGTGGAGAAAGCGTTATTAGCTGTGGACAGAAAATTGTTTTGTTCGACGAGTCCATACGCTGATGGAGCGAAAAGCATTGGTTACGGAACAACAATCAGTGCGCCTCATATGCACGCACACATTCTAGAGTTAGTGGAGCCATATCTTAAACCGGGTTCTGTTGTGCTCGACATCGGTTCCGGAAGCGGATATTTAACATTTTGTATTACTTTAAAAATAAGAATGATTAGAATCGTGTTTATTCTATAAATTATTATTAATCGTTAGGTATGGCACAAATTGTAGGTAAAACTGGTAAAGTGATTGGCATCGATCACGTCCAACAATTGGTAGAAAAATCACGTGAAATCGTTAATACTAATTTCAAACACTTGTCAAATGTAATTGAATTTATTACTACTGAAGGCCGAAATGGTTACCAATTTAATGCGCCTTACGATGTGATTAATATTGGAGCTGCCGTTTCACAAGTTTCACCTATAATTTTAGATCAGTTAAAAAAGGGTGGAAGACTAGTGGCACCTATAGGTTCACCGAAAGATACGCAAAAAATGACGACAATCGATAAATTAGAAAACGGATCGACAAAAACTTCGGTTCATTTAAATGTTATGTTTGGTTCGTTACAGGACTTGAGTTCACAACTTAATGGTTGAATTGATTATTTATAAGTATATATTATTTTTGAGATAATTATTTATAGAAAATTATTCTTTTTGAAAAGGAATTTGGCAGAAGTTAACGAACTATTTTTCTTAAGATTTAAAATAGAAATTAAATTTTTATTCGAGAAATTTAAATTTAAGAAGAAAAGTGTAAATTTGTTTTAAAATTTGAAAGTTTAAATAAATGATTAAAAACCACAATTATAATCTGAAGAAATTTATTTAAATATTATGAAATACATATTAAAATTATATTAACGATTATGTTGTGTATATTTAAAGATTGTCTTTTCATCTATACTAATATCCTTTTAGCTAACGAGGCAATATGTGGAAGTGTATTAAGCCAAATGGGTTGAAACCACTTTTGTTTTGTAGAGGACATTATAATAAAGATGCTGGAAAATTTTTTTTTGCAAAGGATGAAATGGGAGGCTGTGGAGGGCTTTCAAAGTTTTGGGGGACAAAATGGGGGACAAAATTAATTAAAACTTTTCAAAAATTAAAAATTGAATAATATTTGAACGGGATGTGATAGAGAGGTGGGGTTAGTTTTAAAAATAATTATATAATTTAGGAAATATAAATATAAAAAATTGGGGTCATGGGTGGACGGGAAGGGGGTCAACCAAAATGGGGGACAAAAACTTTGAAATTAAATATAAATTGAATGGGTGGGGGTAGAAGGGTGGGAGTTTCATTAAAATAGTTCGTATAATTAATACTAATTATTAATATAGTAAAAAGTTGGTAAAAATTATAAGAAGGGGTAAATATTTTAATATGGGAAAAAAAATTTAAATTTAATTTTTCGGGAAACAAATTGGAAATTGGAAAAATAAAAATCTTAAGAATTTATAACAATTTGAATTGAAATGAAATTAACTTTGAATATAAGAAAATATTGAAATAAAAACTGAAAATATATTGCATAATATATTGAAATTTTAATTCTATTTTTTGTGATAACCATTACTACACACTAAAATTTTCTTAATATTTTGTGAATCACAATTTAAAATGAATAAAAAGTACAATCATATGTTTTATTTGGCGTTAAAAACCCAAATTTCTTAATATTATAATAGTTTTTGACCCAAAATAATAGAATTTATACAACTTTTTAATTTCATATATTATAAAACCATATAAATTTAAATAAAACTAAATTAAATAAAAATTGGAAACAAAAGTTAACCTATTTTTTCAAACAAAATATAAGGTGGATTCGCACGCTCCGGTACATCAATATAATACTCACGGAACTCTTTTATATTTTGTTGAAAATCAACATATAGCCACTCATATGCATTTTCATTCTCATACTTTTACGTATCTTCAACGAGATTGCATGTCCTGAGACATTTGAAAATATATTTGCTAAATGAAAAATAAAATATGAAATATATTCTAATGATATAATAGGTCATAATCCTGGGTCAATATTTTCATTGAATTTGGTTCCATTGTGACAGGAAAATGTACTTTTTATCAGTTTTCTCATTTCTAACTATTTCTCTGCCAATTCTTTCAATAAAATAAACGAATCCTTCTTTAAAATTAAATTTGATATCATCCTTATAGCCTAAAATAATAAAAACTTATAGTGTGTGTGTGTGTGTGTGTGTGTGTTTGTTGTGAGTGACTTTCGTTTGCGTCATTATCAGACTCTACTTTTTCTGAACTAAAACAATAAAATTTCGGTCGGAAATTCGGACAAAAAATTGCCAATTTTCGGAGCAATTTTTGGAAGTTTTCGTATATTTTTTAAAACGATTTTCATGCTATATTTCAGTGGCTCTCAAACCTTTTTTGTAATGCGAGCCTAACCTCATATGAAAAATGTTTCCGTGACCCAAACTAATTGATTAAAAGGATAAGTTAACCTTTGAGAATTTAAATTATTAATAATCTGAGCAATCTGTAAATTCAAATCGCAAATAATAATTTACATGTATAATGTGAACCCAAAAAGGTGTAAATGTTTCCATATATAACAACGTGAAAATTTAATAATATTTAATAATGTAATTATTATTTTGAGTTATAACCCTACTCTTAGTTAGTTTTAATAAACCATAAGACCCAAAACTTATACATTGCGACCTATAAATGTATTACAAGTGTCACTTACATTTACTTCCAATGTGTTTACTTTTCACGTTCACTGTATTTCAATGCTAATATTATACCGTTATTAAAAATGTTTTTCGTATACAGAATGCGTACTAATTTTTAATGCGTTTTTACTGACCATGTTATACATTGTTTTCACTTGCGTGAACAGTGGTAAGGGTTGTGGTCTCGTGGTTCTTCATATTCTTCCAAAGCAGATGTGGTCTTCTTTTACGTCGCACATCTTCGGTCTCAAACCTTCATCTTCCGACTACTACTACTCAAGTCGAATACACTAAAATTGGTATGAATTTTTTTTACTAAAACTACTTGTTATTATCGAACGATTTAACTCTTTGGAGTTACCCACCCATTTTTTGCCCTTAAAACATTATTCATAAATAATCACTTCAAAGAAATTCTAAAAATTGGATTTTAAACGCCCCGATCGAAAACTATTCAAATTCATGCAATAATTTTTCAATTAAGTCAATTTTTCGGTGAAATATCATTTTTTTTAAATTACTAAATTATTAATTAACTATAAAAATCGGATTTCCGAAAAAGTAGACACTCTGGTCATTATTAAGGATAATGATTTCCGGGACTAAAAAGTGGTTAAAACGGGAGGAAACCGATAACTAATAATGTATTAAAACCGGGAACAGTTCCTGGAAAATATTTATTATTTTTTATATTAAAAATTTCAGAAATATCTTTAGTTTTGAAATGGAAAATCTACAGATTATACAGTATTGTGTAAATTTTTGTATATTATCTTTCAATAAATCACATACTTTTAAAACGACATGAATACTTATAGAAAAGTTTTATCTTAATATTAACCAAATTTTGTAAAATATAGCAAAAACTGGAACTTTATTCAAAATATGGGTACTGAAGTAGAATGCAGTCACCGTTTATATTGTAACTGCTATTTCTATGGCAATACAGAGTTTTCAATGTATTGCTATGATAAAAACAATTATTACAAATAAAACTTAAATTTCTAATATTTTATGCTTTTTTGGTTTTTGCACTAAATATCATTTAATTGTTAAACTTTATTTATATTTTGCGCATTATTTGATCGTATTTGTAATTATTCCGGGATTATTCTTATAAACTGCCAAAACCGGGAAAATCCGAGAAAATAAATAAATAAACTAATTAATTAAATACTTTTAATTAATTTGTTATATTTAATAGGTCTTAACATATTAATCTCACGGTCATATGATTTAAGAAAAAATGCGATGTATTCCAAGAAATCAATATCATTACGTGTAGTGATTGAAAATTTAGTTCCATTACCGGGAACGGTAGTGGAATTGAAATTTTTCCCAGTAATGGAACGGTAATGGAGTGATAAAAATAGAGTTTGCCGGAAATGGAACGGTAACGAGTTTTTCGCTAACGGTAATGGAACGGTAGTGGTTTTTTTTGTTAAATTTCTAGAAATATAGAATCAAAAAATTTTCAATAATTTAATCAGTTTTCAACATAAAATATTTTTAGGAATTAAAATATCTCTTTAAAAACAATAAATAATAATCATTTTCGTAAGATAAAGATTAAAAAGTTTTATAGTTACACTTAAAACCATTTATAATTCAAATGATCTCAGAAAAAAGTTTTTAAAAAATTAGTTGCGGAACGGTAATGAGTGGAACGGTAGTGGAATTGAAAAAACCCGCGGTAATGGAACGGTAATGGACTAAAAATTTATGTTTTTGCCGGTAGTGGAACGGTAATAAAAATCTAAGACACGGTAATGGAACGGTAATGGAATTAAAAATCAAATTATTTTCAATCACTTATTACGTGTTAGTCATTATACCTCACCTTTTCGTGTATCACTGTTTGTTAAAAACCAATATTGGGTTCTGTTTTCCACAAATTGGAAAATTAATTATATATCATATTTTCAATTCAGTATTTTCAATATATGTGATGTGTGCCTATGTGTCGATCGTACTATTATTAGACGATTATTAATGTTTTAAAGTTTGATATTATTTATGATAAGAAATGATTAATAATGATTATATGTATTTTGTACTTTGAGTGTATTAAAGTACACTAAAGTTTGAATTAATGTATTGTATATTCAGTTGTATTACGAACGCGAAACTATACGGTTGTGTTTAATAAAGCTTACGATGTTTTAGTAA
>JAQGAW010001497.1:0-18839 GCA_034698025.1 Phthiracarus crinitus
AAATTGCATAAAGAAAGTTTTAAAAATTGGGAATTTTACTAAAAAATAAAGGATCAATGGAAATTCTTTAAAGCCTAAGACTAAGCCTAACGAATATATTGGAGCCTAAGCCTACAGCCTATCTCTAGTTCTAACCTGTCAGCCTAGAGCCTAATGCGTTGGCTTAGACTGAACCTAAATTCTCATCTCTACTTGTTATTAAGCGAACACTCATAAACGCAAATAAACGCGTATCGTAAGTATTATATAAGACTTTTTATAAATCCTTTTGACAGATCGTTAATATAAAACATACAAGATTTAAAGCCCGCCTTTGGAGGGTAACTTAATGGAAGTAAATTATTTATTAACTGAGTTTTAATTTGAATAAATTAAATAAAACTTATTATAATATAAGAATGATGCAAAAATATATAATTCAGAGTAAAAATTTTATTAATTTTTTTAAAACAAAATTCAGTTATTATCAATGAGTTAAAGTTAATTATTAAAAAGAATAATAAAAAGAATTAAAAGTCATGACAACGCATAAACTGTACGTTAAAAATATTTATTTTGATTGAATCCGAACCAAATAAAAAATAAACGCAATCAATCCAATTATGGTGCGAACCCATTGAAAACGATTCCATTTAATAATAAGTGGTAACACTTGACTGTGTTTTGAATTATTGATCGCAAACAACTGGTCATTAATTGGTTTAATAAAAGTTAATGTAAAAAGCATAACGGAAAACGCTAATATCGCGCAAATTAGATAATCCGCGTTATATGTGACGAAATAGCGGTAAATTGATATGAATATTGACGTTAGTAAAGAAGGCAAAGCAATGTATTTCCCACCATTATTGTACGTCGTTCTCCACGACGGCAATGGATCGCCACTGCATAGTAATGATGGAACGCATACTAAACTTATAGTAACGCTTAAACCAGCAAATAATCCCAAAGAAGCGGTCAAAATCTGATCCATTAGAAACAATTAATGTAATTTAGTAATTTTTTGATCGTTTTATCGGTTATGGCTTCAGAGGTAATTATAAAGTAGATAATGATATCTAAAAATAAAAATACTGTTAAAATCTTCAATTAATGTTAATGTTATTAACGGATTAAAACTAATAATTATAAACATACAAAACTAGCAATGTATAATCAATACACTATTAAATGTAAATAAAGTACACGCGAAAAGTTATCCCTAATAATTCACTAATAAATCAAACATACAATAAAATTAAAATATATTTCACACAAAACAATTCCTTATATTACTTTTTAATGTGTTTACAAAAATTGTATGCTTTAATTTAACATTGAAGTTACGTCATTCATACGCTTTTATATTAAGCATGAGTTTTACAGAATACTGTATATACGATTACAGAAGTAGTATTCAACAAAAAGTTTTGGTTAATTTACTTTTAATAGCATAAACTCAAGGAAAACTAGTGTTCTCTGCAAAAACAAAATTGAGTCTACTCTTGAAAGTTAGAAAAGTGTACATTAATTGTGATTTTAATGTCGAATGGAATCAATAATAATGATGACTTCAAATGGTCAGAAATACTTAAAATTTGTTACAGAGGAGAACAGCCTAAAGATATTGATATTATATGTCACAATTTATGCAAAGAATATTTAGGTGGCGTTTGGTCTAAGATAACTGTAGACAAAATAGTTATTAGAAGAATAACTGGGGGTTTAAGTAATCAATTATATTATTGTGGTATTCCTGACACTAAACCCATTGGTGATGAACCAACAGAAGTTGCTGTTCGTATATATGCTAAGAAACATATTTCAACAGTAGAGGATGGAGAGAATGAACGACTAACTGATACCGTAATTGGAATATTATTATCTGAAAATAATTTAAGTCCAAAGATATATGGATTGTTCGGAAATGGAGAGATTCTTAAGTATTATAAGGTGAATATAAATATAAATATATTACCATTATCTATAATATAATAACGTTATTATATATTAACATTTCTATTTAATATTTGTTAAAAAAGAACCATCAATTTCAATCAGAACAACAAAAAGACCCAGAATTGGTTAAAGAATTGGCCCAAAAATTAGCTAAATTTCATTCATTAAAAGTTCCGATAAAGAAAAACAATAATTTAATATTTGATATGATGTATGACTCGTACGCGAAAGCGTATGAAATGTTTCCAATTTCACAATTATTGGATGAATGCAAATGTGAAACATTGAAAAAGGTTAATATAATAGAAGAAATAGAATGGATGCAGAGTGTGGTCAAAGCCGCGAACTCTCCACTAGTGTTCTCTCACTTCGACTTTCGTGGAAGTAATATATTAGTTATCGATAGCGATGTAATCGATTACAATCCTCAGTCAAGAATTATTCTTTGCGATTATGAATACGCGGACTATTATAATCGTGGTTTGGATTTCAGTTCCATATTCTTGGAATGGGGTCGTCCTTTAGACGAGTGGCTTAACCTAAAAGAGTTTCCCGAGCCATCAATAATGAGACCGTTTTTAAGCGCATACGTGGAAGAGTCGGCAAAAATTTATGGCAAAAAATTCCTGAACAATAAAAATAATTCTGTGGAACATATCATATATGAGACTTACGTATTAATTTTAGTGCGCTGTTTGTTTGGCGTCACAATGGGTTTGAGGTATAATGTCAAAGATGCTCAAATCGAAATTTTTTCAGATAAAAAGAAAATGATGGTATGCTATAAAATAAATGTTTTACGTTATGAGCTTTTTTATCTATTCTTTTATTTATTCAGGTTATGGCTGAAATGAGTATTAATAAATATATGCACCTGAAAAATAAATTCCTATTCAAAAAACTATATTCGCATCAATAGCTGAAAAGCGATAGTTAATTGCTGTAAAGATTCACTTCAATAAAGTTGTAAAATGTTTATTTATTTTATTATCAACATTCTTGCAATTTAACTCATTCCCATAACGGAACACTTTTTCGACACTCGATAAAAATTATCAGCTCGTGTTATGATAAGATGTACTTTGCTGTAATAAATAAGAGAAAACATAGTACAGTACTAGTTTTTATAATCTGTACACTTTATTGAAATCATTTATTAGATAAGTTGTTTTATTTCCCAGTATAAGTATAAGTATATAATTATGCAATTAAGTTCTTAATAAGTTGTTATCTGAATAAAAAAACGACAACATTAATTTGATATATTTCATAACAATTTATTTATTAAGAACATTAACGTATTTTTATAATATTAATAAATATTGTCATAAAAATATTGCTGGCGTTATTTTCGCTAAAAATAATTCTAACCTAATAAAGTTATTCTTACAATTTGTTTAAAATTTTTATTTAATTATAGTTATTGAATGAACTTTAAAAGATATTTCAATAAATAAGATTCTTATTACATGATTTATTCCGTAAATATCTATAGATAATATAAGTTATGTTTGTAATATTTAAGTATTTATCTTCCGTATAAGTTACGGAAATCGGAAGATAGTAATATTTGTGATATAAGCAATTTTTATTTTGTATGTGTACAACCAATGTTTATTTAGAGCACATCTGGATAAATAAGAAATGTGTGGTAATTCACAAATGCGTCCTTGAAAACACAATATAGATTTTGAATTAATTAATTCTTATTTCAATATTTTACATTATTTACCTATTAATCGTCATCAGCAGAAATTTTACTGCCAGTAGATTACTGTAACAGTTGTGCAAATTTTTGTAAACATTAAATGTTTGCATGCAAAATAGTATTTTGTAACAAATTTTTTGCCATAAACATACAGAGTTTTATAATTAATTTAAAATATAAAATTTTTTATTAAGTAAATAGATTATCGGAGTTATTTACTAATTATTATTTAATATAAATGACTCATTTATTTATGATTTAAGTAAATATTGTAACGATTCCCAGTGACACAGGCTTGATTAAAATAATAATGAGAGGAAAACACATTGAAATTAAATGCCGCGAGCACAGCAAACAAAGAATTTAGGGAATTCCTAAAAGAAACGAGTCTCACTTAAACAACGGTTCTAGACTGAGACTATTGGCGGCAAACCACGGCTACTTATATTTTATAAGAGCGCCCTCTTGCGAGTTCCCCACGAACTCCAAGGAACTGTAAGGCCCTCTAGCGAACACCCCAGGAACTCCGATATTCGCTGACTCATCATTACAATATAAAACAATCTGTTTTTCGGACATATTCTTATGAATTAAATAAAAAGTAGTAATATAAGTATAATTATATTTTTATTATTGCTGTTATTATTAAATAGTATAATAATCAGTCAAAATCACAGTTAATTCTCAAAAATTGAATTTTACCTGCAATTAGGTGTACCATACCTCCCGGTTTCACCAGGATTTATCCGGTTTTCAACTAATACATATCTCCCCTTGAAATTACTTTCTCTCGTAATTAAAATATCACAAACTTGTGAGTTTTTAAATGTAATCATTTATTAATTCAGCATAAAATTAGCATTTATTGTGTATTAAATTAGAGATATAAAATTCTTCAAAAATTTGCTAAAATAACATTAAAATTTGCACTTATTTTAAAAGATATTTCATATTTGTTAATGAATTATCAAAATGTTCATTGTTTTGTTATATATTTTAAAATAATAGACCTAACAATTGTTTTATTATTTTTTTATTAAAGAAATTTGTAAAATTTTTAAAGTTACTTAAGATTTTTTAAAATTTGTTTGAAGGGGTTCACAAAACTTGTCAGATTTAAAAGATAATTTTTAAGTTTGCGCTTAAATCAGAAATATAGCATTTATGATTAAAAATAGAAAAAATTATCAAATAGGGGCTAAAACTATTTAACTATTGTTAGATCAGGTTTAAAATAGCAAACATTGTAAAAATTTAATTTGAATGTTTACGCAATAATTTATTCAATTTAAAATATTTATGTTTTTACTATTTCTTATAATTGATTATATAATAAGAATAAATTTTCGTGAGCTTTACATAACATTAACAATTGATATTCATTACTGATATTTAAAAAACAAGACCGACCTCTTGTAAAATATCAACTCAATATTTAAATCAAAATCTTACTATATTATATATATGACAGAATACTAGTGGATCCATAGTAAAAAATATTAAAGTTAAATACAAACGGAAAAAAGTTGGACTAAATTTAGGTAAAACGAGCTAAAATATACTATAAAATAAAATAAAATTGCATTTAAAGTATTATTGATTTTAAGAATTTATAAAATATGATTAAATATCATCCTTGAAAATATAAGGCAGTGGTACAGTATAACATATAAGGTTTTATTGAACATTTGCGTGACTAAAAGAATTATATTAATGCATAAAACATACGTATTTTAAATTAAGTTTCGAAGATGTCTACTGGAGCTGATGATCATGAGAGCGTAGATTTTACTGAAATTTTAACAACTGGTTATAGGGGTGAACAACCGGACGATATTTTAAAGAAGTGCCACCAATTGTGCAGAGATTATTTGGGCGGTGTTTGGCTACAGATACCGACTGAAACCATTATTGTTAACCGAATTACGGGTGGATTAACTAATCAGTTATACTATTGTGGTCTTTCATCTGAAGTGCAACCGATTATCAACGAACCAACGGAAGTTGCGATCAGGTTTTATGGCAAAAAACTATTACCAGAAGTGAATAGCGCTGAAAATGAACGCTTCAAAGATGCGGTTATTGGTGTTATAGCATCAATGAACGAGTTGTGTCCACAAATCTATGGTTTGTTCGAAACCGGAGAATTAGCCCAATACTATAAGGTTAGCAGTGATTGATACAGTAATACATACATTTAAATATTAATTATTGATTAAAATAAATACTAAGCTTTATGTTTAATATCATTATATTATCAAAGAACCGCCAATTTCTGGTCGAACAACAAACAGACCCACAATTAGTTGAAGAAGTGGCAAATAAATTGGCAAAATTTCACTCATTAAAAGTACCAATAAAAAAGAATAATAATCTACTTTTTGAAATATTTGATGACTACTATGAAACGGCTTACAAATTGTTTCCAATCGATGATTTGATTGAACAGTATAATTGCCAGACATTGAAGAACGTTAACGTAAAAGAAGAGATAGAATGGTTAAAGAGAATAGTAGACAATACTAATTCGCCGATTGTGTTCACTCACAATGATTTCCGTGGAAGTAATATACTAGTTATCGATAGCGATACGAATCCAAGCGAAAATCGAATCTTATTTTGCGATTTCGAATACGCTAATTATTTTGGTCGAGGTTTAGATCTGGCGACTATTTTTATGGAATGGGATCGACCTTTGAACGAATATTTAGATATGAGACAGTTTCCTATCGATTCCAGTTTAGAGCCGTTCATCCGCTTTTATAACGAAGAATCGGCACGTATTTATGGCGACAGTTATTTGGATGACGCGAATAATACCAACGAGAAAATCATTTACGAATCAAAAGTTTTTATTCTGGTACGATATTTGCAGGCGTGTCTATTATTTATGCGAATGGAAGTGGAGCTTAATTCTCAACTTGGATTTTTATCCGATAAAAAGCAGCAAATGGTTAGTACGAATAAATTAATTCTAATATTAAATTTATATAATCAAAACCAACTTTTAAATATTAAAAACTTTATAATAAATGATTCATACTAACATACAGTAATATAATTTGAGTTATGAATGAGTAGGTCTGAATCCAGGCCCTAAAGAAATGCAGAAATGAGCATTATCTTTTGAGGCAGATCTAATTTGTACCCGAAACTAAAGTTTTTTAAAGACTCGGACTATGTCAGAGTCTTAAATACCGACTCCCACTAGCAATCCGAATACAAATTATAAAATATTTAGCGTCAACAATGCATTTTTATTTATATCCTATTTATAGATAAACAAAGCGAATTTAAGCTTCAAAAACTCTAAATAATTCTCTTGATCATTAAAGTCCAAAGTCGCTCTTATGCTCATCAATACTATTAGCATTCTTTTTTATTTAAGTACTAAAATGTGACAAGTTAAGATCTTTAACATGACGTAGTTTTTCATACACATTTACATACAAAAAGTGACGTCAGCGTTAAAGATCTTAAATTGTCACATTTTAGAGACCTTTGACCGGAAGTGCCCCTGCCCTGCACCAGTCCCCCTGCTTCTGCGAACTCCCTTCCACTATAATTGCTATTCTCTAGATTCAAATCATCGGTAATAATAGCTATGAATGCATTTTGAAAGAGTTTATTGCATTAGAAGCGATTACAATATTTGATACATTCTGAAAATTAATAAAAATTAAAGTTAATTACTGCATTATACCACGGATTTAGTAAAAAAAACTTTATTTTTTAAATTTAAGTTTATGGCAGAATCGTCCATTAATTCTTATTTACACCTAAAAAATATAATTGACGATCAACGACCACCGGATACAAACGAATTGTTAAATAAAAATTAATTACTTCAATGTTCGTTTTAGTAGTAACGAAGAATAGTTAAAAATTTACTGTTTTCTACTTTATAAACATGTTTTTAAGTTTGAAAAATTTTATAGCTATTTCTCTTATTATCACAATAAATGAATTTTAAATTAAAATATTTAAAAAAATTTTGTGTAATGTTTATAGATTTAAGTCGATCGATTAGTAAATTATAGACTAATGTATGGATATATTTAATAAAATTATAAGCTATTGTACAAAATTTTAATCTTAAAATAAAACTCAAAACTTTTCTGCTTTGATTTTTAAAAACCCTTAGTATAATATTTAATTCTAAGTTATTCTATTTAGATTAAATTAGGATTAGATTTTCGAATAAACTCAATTTGTAAAGTACTTCAAAAGAAGATTTTTGTTTAGTATTCATAGGCTAAAAGATTTAACCTATTTTTTGTTGATCTATTATTAATTGTAATTAAATTATATTAGTTTGACTAATTCTTTTTAAATAATAAAATACAATTTATTAGTTAACTGAAATAAAACTCTTATTTTTAAAAACTTTAATTACAAATTAGCATTAAGTTTATAGTATTGCTATCTTAACAATTATCGAGCTTATATTATATCCTAATTAACTATAGGAAATAAAAAATATTTTGATCAAATTAGCATTAAATAATTGAAAGACAAAATTTTTTTAAGTTCCATCAGTAATATTAAGCGTACTAAACCCTTATTTACTAAACTGTCAATAATTAAATAGTCCAGAATCACATATTTGTTAGCTAAAAGCTTTTCTACTTAAAACCATAATCATGCCAATCATGTGCTGATAAGAACTATTTTGAAAAATTAATTGAAATGTATGCGAAAAATGTTAGTAAATTTTAACACACAATGTCTGAAAGTTATGCGCAACGAAATAATTTAAATATTGAATCGGTGTTTACATATGGCTGTAAAGGCAAAGAACCTGAAGATATTAAAAACTTATGCCATAACATATGCACTCGATATTTAGGTGGCGCTTGGCTTCGAGTGCCTCTCAGTTGTTTTCAGGTAAATAGACTTACCGATGGAATAACTAATCATTTATATTTGTGCACACTTTCTAATGATGTCAATCCGGCGCTAAAACCGCGAGAAGTTGTCATAAGACTATATGGCAATAATCATTTTAGGGATTTTGATTGCGAACAACACGAAAGGATTGCTGATGCCATTATCGCTGTACTCGTATCTGAAAATAAATTATGCCCAAGAATTTATGGGATTTTCAAAGATGGACTGATTATGAAATATTATAAGGTATGAAAAAATTTAAGACTAAACGGTAGTAAAGAGCGTTTTTTAAGTTACGTATATCATATTTTGTATGTTGAATGAAGTTTACGAATCCTATTCAAACAATCGCATACAGAATATTTTTAATTAGAAGCGCTAAATTTTATTATTATAAACTTATAAACATAATGTGAAAATTTATTTCAAAAATAGCACAAACAGTTTATGAAAGCTCAACCACTAAATACTTTCATAATAAAGTTAGTCGCCGAAAAGTTAGCAACAATTCACTCATTAATTGTACCGATAAGAAGACATACTCGTTCACCGTTTGATACGATGAGAAAAGTGTTCAAAGAAATAAACTCCGATTGTTCCAGAAATGACCAGTTAATTAACGATTTCAATGTGAATGATATGTATGAGGAAATACATTGGCTCGAGAGTATGGTTAGCGAGACTGAATCACCGATCGTTTTCTCTCACATGGACTTTCGTACAAATAATATACTAGTGATTGACAGCGAGAAACGCGAACAATGCAAAACTAATGTGTTAATATGTGATTTTGATCGCTCTGATTATTATCCGCGTGGACACGACTTTGCAACGCTTTTTATCGATTGGGCTCAAGATTCCAATGAGATATTTTATTTTAACGATTTTCCTGATGATTCAGTGATTGTAAAGTTTATCGAGTATTACTTAGAGACGGCAACAAAACTCAACGGATGCGACTACAGATGCGATGCGAGTAATTCTGCGCAACATTTGCTTAAAGAGACGAGAGTTTTCGCGTTAGTTATATATCTATATAGAACAGCATTAATGTTACATTTACGAGAAGATTTAGATGCTATTGATTTATTTGCGCGCATACAAAATCCATTGGTACTTATGATTAACAATTAAGAGTTTTAATATTATTTAGATGTCTTACTTTACGCTTAGATTACTTCGCAGTGCACATTCAAAAATTACTTGGATTTAAAGCGGAAATTTATTCGAATAATTCAATAAATTCGTTTAATAAATGAGAACTGAAATAAATTTTCGATTAGATTATTACATATTACATCGGATTTAATATTTTCTAATTTTATTGTTAGATAAGTTTGCATTTAAGCTTTTCCTTAATTCTTTTGAATCTCTTCAGTGATTGCGTAAAATTAATTTTTCTCCAAAAATTGTTGTTTTAGGCTTAAGTAGACTTTCAAAAATTTATCTGCCATTCTCTAAAAAAATCAGAGATTAATCAAAACAATTTCGAAAATATACTTCAATAACAACTATTTACCATATTTTGTTTCTTATCGCCGAACAGTGCGATATCGGATCCTTGAAAATTTACTCGCATAAAAATTGCCACAAAATATATATACTTCACAAGAATAAATACCATCGTTTCGTAAACTATATGCTCGAATGAATTTTTCGCATCTTCGCGATAATCCGAGCCGTAAATATTTACCGATTCATCAATATATGCGCTGATAAAAGGCTTCAACACTGAAGAAGTGGGAAACTCTTTCAAATCAATCCATTGGCTCAATGGTCGGCCCCATTCATTGAAAATAGTGGCGAAGTCTACTCCACGGTTATAATAATCCGAATACTCGTAATCAATTAATTGTATTCTCGACTGATTCAGTTCACTATCATTATCGTCATCATTGATAATTAATATATTACTGCCACGAAAGTCGAAGTGTGTGAAAACTATAGGAGAATTTGCATGTTTGCCTAATTCCGTGACCCATGCTATTTCCGATTTTAAGTCTACGCTCTTTAATGTTACGCATTCACAATCGCTTATCAAATCGTCGATTGGAAATAATTTATACGCATTTTCATGGTAATCGGTAATCGTTTCGAAAATGAGATTATTATTCTTTTTTATCGGTACTTCTAATGAGTGAAATTTTGCCAACTTTTGTGCGACTTCTTTAACCAATTTAGGATCGCTTTGCGCTTCCATTTGAAATTGTCTGTTCTATTTATTTAATTTTTCGACAGCAAGATTCAAGTATAGGTTGATTACAATGCAAAATAATTTATATGTTGTAATTTTACTAAATTATGCTAATTTATAAATACACAGAAAATGGTATAATAAAATCTTAACTGATTGTGTTAAATCAATAATCAGTTTATTAAAGTTTTATTTTGAAAAAACTACGAAAAATGTGTGATTTATAGCAAGAAAAACTAACCTTATAGTATTTCATAAGTAGTCCATCGCGAAATAGTCCGTACGTTTTCGGGCACAGTTTATTTTCGGTCAACAGCGCACCAATAATGGTATCATTGAAGCGATCGCTTCCACTGCCGGTCAAAGCAAGTATATGTTTTTCGCCATAGAATTTTATAGCTACCTCTTTCGGCTCATTTCCGATTGGATGGATATTAGGCGTCAATCCAATGTAATACAATTGATTGGTGAGCCCACCAGTAATTCGCTTTAAAATAATGTCATCTTTAGATACTTCGAGCCACACACCAACCAAATAATCTTTGCATATCTGCAGACATTTGTTTTTTAAATCTTCAGGCTCTTCTCCGCGAAATCCAGAATCAAACAATTCTGACCAATCAAGGCTTTTTCGAGTGTTTACGTCAGACATTGTAATAATAAAATATATTTTTTAGCTACAAAAATATGGATAAAATTATATTATTTGTTATAGTTATTGCGTATAAGTTTTGAAAATTAACACTTAATGAATTATTTTGAAACTGAAGGTTAAAATAGGTAACACATCTTCTATTCGTAAAACTTTCTGATCAAAACTAGAGCACTCAATATGATACTAAAACAAACGATTTAGTATAATACAAACGATTCTATATTTGCCGGATTATATATATGCAGTTTATTTTATGAGTTTAGTACAGATAATGTAAATTGGAAAAAGAAAAATTTTTTTATTGTAAACAATTCATTGTTTATTATGTGCAAAATTGACGTAAAATTCCCAAAATGTTTAGTGTTTATTTGAGAAATACCCATGTTTATGGCAACATTTCTTTTTATAACATAAGTTTACAATTTCCGTGTGTTATATTAAAATTGATTTTGCTTAATAAAATAAAATTAATTAAGCATAAATCGTTTAAAATTACAGTATCATTTAATCATCTTAAAAGTGAAAGTAAATGATAATATTGATGATAAAGCTAATGTTATTGATATAAAATTTATAACTATTTACTTTTGTATTTTAATAAATGTCTATTAATGTTTATTGAGGTTTGATTGTGAATAAAATTTAATTCTGACTTTCATAAATGATTATGATTAAAATAGCGTGATTTTTTTAACTTTAAAAAATATATACCGGTAATTAATTTTATAAGCTTTTATCAAACTAATAATCTTTGCTAAAGTATTCGACTAATTATTATTTATTTTAGATATTAAAATGTTTTATATACTTTACGAATGATTAATAAATCACAGTAACCTTATTGATAGTTAGTTTATTAAAAATTCACAAGAAAATAATTTTTTAAACATATGGCAAAGTTAAACAGAGCTCTCATTCATAATACTTTTAAAATATCTAATTATTTTCAATTTTAACCGTAAACAAGAGCGATCATATTTAAGCCTGGCTTTTATTACTCGATTGTTGAGTTATAACTCATAAGCCATATAAATTGACTGACATATCCAAATACATAAGGCTTGCTTATTTTTAGTAAATTGAATTTAAAACAAATTTTATAACTTATAAAATTGATAATAAAGATTGATGTTTAAATCACGTGCAAACAAATTAAACATTGGCCTTCTCTATGTTTATGAATACATTTAAATTATTAGTATATTTAAGTAGCGATAAAACACATTATAAAATCTGCATAGTTTGCTAAATTAATTTGTTTACTTTGAACCAAATTGATTTTATTACTATATGAAAAAATCATAGAACTATATTTTAAACTATTGAAAATAATCATACATTAGATGGTCATTAAATTTTCAATGTATTAAAACATGTCTTATGCAACGGATGAAAATAATAATAATAATAATAAAAGCAAGGATTCGATTGATTGGTCTGATATTTTTGAAAACAAATTGTCAGGTGAACAACCATTGGACATTAAACTAAAATTGCATCAGTTATGTAAAGAATATTTGGGTGATGTTTGGCGTACAGCATCTTTGGAAGAGATAATTATACAAAGAATAAATGGTGGGCTAACGAATCAGTTATATCGCATTTCTACTCATATTAAAAAAGATGACGTTAAACTAACTGAGTTTGTTATCAGGTTATACGGGAAAAAATTTCAATCATGTCATGAAAGCAGCGAAAATGAACGTTTCAACGATGCAATTATAGGGATTATTATGTCTGAAAACAAATTGGGACCAAAAATTTATGGATTGTTCGAAAATGGAGAAATTCTTAAATTTTATAAGGTATCCAACGTTTATCAGTAAATTACAATGATATTGAATCTAATAAAGTAATAGGAAAATAAATGAATATTTTATACAAAATTGTTGGATTAAATACACTCTAAATTGTGATTCAAGTATCTTTTAAGGTAAATGTAAAAAAATGCTTTTATAACGGGATCTAAAATTATTACAGACGAAAAAAACAAAATTGTAATCATTCCAAAACTTTGAAAACATAAACTAAATTAAATGAACGTAAATCATACGCTTATTTACATTTTCTTATAACCAAAGCATCATCAGTTTCACTTAAAACAACAACGAGATCCGGTTTTGGTGAAAGAATTGGCTCAACAATTAGCAAAATTGCATTCATTAAAAGTGCCGATCAAAAAGAATGAAGGATTGATATTTGATATGATTGATGAATACTACAAAAATTCATACAAACGCTTTCCAATCGATCAATTAATAGACGATTGTAATTGCGAGACATTAAAAAAAGCAAATATAAAACAGGAAATAGAATGGATCAGTAAATTAGGCAACGCATCAAACTCGCCCATAGTTTTTACTCACTTCGACTTTCGTGGAAGCAATATATTGGTAATCGACAGCGAAGTAATTGATTCTGAAATGGAATCAAGAATCGTGTTATGCGATTACGAATACGCTAACTATTATCATCGCGGGATTGACTTCAGTTCAATATTCAACGAATGGGGTCGTCCTTTGAATGAGTGGATGAATTTAAGCGAATTTCCTAGAGATTCCATGCTAAAGCCATTTATCAGCGCATATATCGAGGAATCGGCAAAAATTAATGGAAATGAATTTTTAAATAATTCACTTAATTCAATCGAACATATTATATACGAGACAAAGGTATTCATATTAGTTCGGTATTTATATTGGACAGTAATCACGCTTTGGATGAATGTGGACGAAATGGGTAGCAGTTTATTCAATGACAAAAATAAACATATGGTAGTAATGAATGCGGTTTTGCTATAATATTTGTTAAATTCTGAATAAATTATTTCTCAATTATTTGCTAATAGATTGGCGCTGAAAACTTATTTAAAACTTATCTACATCTTAAAAATAAGTGTTTCAATTCATCGTATTTGTAAAAAATTGAACGCAAAAATAATAATTTCTGAAGTTTGTTATGTTTTATTAATTTGCAAGTAAAATATATATTATTGACTTAACACATGATAAGTGTATATTATATTAAAAAGTTTTATGTAAGAATTTGAATTAAATATTAACGAATACGATTAGATGTATTAAATATTAATTATTTACATAATATCAGGACTGCAAATTTTCACACTTATAGCTCAGGCTATGTGTAAACTTATATAAGTTATGCAGGTTTCTATTATGAACAATTATTCTATCCTTGTGTAATGAGATTCTATAAGAATGTAAAAGCGACATATTTTCTAATAAATTGTTGCTAAATTTATTTTAAATCGCTTTAAATCAATAATAATTTTTTAATTTTTTGTGTTTCCGAAACGGGCCTAAATATAAGCTCAAGATTTTAATATTGAGAATGCACTCAATTTTTATTACCGTTTACATAATTTCAAAAATATTAATTAACAACATAATAGAACTTATTCTCCTTAATTATTACAAACAATATTTATTAACGTATTTTTAACTTATCTATACTTATATAACTTTTAATTAAGTCGTAAAACATAAAACAATAAAATTTTTATCTTACTATTTTAATGTACTGAAACAGTACTTATTTTTTTTTGCAGTCAGAAATTCAAGTAAAAAACTAAAAATTAATTTGATTTTTGTTTCCAATCCGAATTAAAATTTTCTGTTTATTTTGTTTAAACCTGAATAGACATTTTTAAATTTATGAAAAATTAAGATAAAAAAGATTAGGTATTACTTAATAATTATAGCCAAATATTAATATACACAGGAAGATAAATAATTTATCCACTTATTGACACCATTAATAATCTATTAATTTAAATTCAATCCTAGATATTTTAACATTTGCCAAATTATTTTTTTTCGATTTAGTTTTCAACTCTTTCAGAAACATTTTAAAAGTTTCCACTATCCATTTATTTTAATTAAATCGGTTATTTGCTGTTATAAGGATGTAATAATTCCCCTAATATTTTTATTTAAATTAATATTCTTTAATAATTCGAAATAGAAATATATTTTATAAGACATTCATTAGTTGTTTGAAACCTTCAAACATTTGTTACTCATATTATATAAGTATATGAATAATGCAAATTTTATAATTTATAAGACAATTTCCATAATTATTGCATAAGTCTCTGTTCACAAAAATGCAAAAATCAGCAAAATAAAATAAAATAAACTCTTTATAAATATTTCTTCTTGTTTGGTTTTTACATATTAACTGTAAGTACTAAAGTACAGCTGATAAAGAATAAACACGTACAGAATTAACGGTTCGTTAAAGATAATTACTATGTCCTTGCGTGTGTCAACTTATCGTTTTAGCTGCTCTCGCGAGTTTGTGCTTACATAATAAAAAATTCACGCGCTAATCATTATCATTTTCGCATCCTTGAAATAAAGAGATTGAGAGAAAAAAACAATTTTAACAACTCTTGTCTATTGATGCAATTGCTAGTGTTTTGCGCATCACTTTTTCCTAAAAAGGCTAAAAGTTTAAAAAGAAATTTTTTTGATAATAATTTATTTGGTTGAGTGTCTGTCGATGATAAATAAATACAATCTTTTTAATAAAAGTGTTTTGAGCGACGTTTTAATAAGATGTCCGATACTGAACACATCGACCAGTTTTTAAACATTGATTTTGAAAAAGCGGAGTTTTTCCGCGGAGATACTCCATGCGATATCAAAGAAAAGTGTCTAAAGCTATGTGCCGATTATTTAGGAGGAATTTGGCTACAAATTACGCTCGAAAATTTGCAATTTAAACGGCTTACAGGCGGTATGACTAATCAGCTGTATTATTGCGGCATACCTAATGAAATTCAACCTATCGGTGATGAGCCGAGAGAAGTGGCGATCAGGTTATACGGAGGCAAACATTTTAATAATTCCCTTTGCGATGGCGATGAACGTCTATCGGATGTGATCATCGCTATTATAGTATCAAATAGAGAGTTGGGTCCGAAAATTTATGGTTTATTTCAAAATGGACAGATCCAGAAGTATTATAAAGTAAATTATTATAAATTACAAAAATTTATAAAAAGACGTGTTTTTAAGCATAATTTAATTAAACTGTATAAACAATTTTGATAGCATTGTCAGTTTCGTAAAGTATATCAGAGTAATGCTGTACTAGTAAAAGAATTGGCGCAAAAGTTAGCGAGAATTCACGCGTTAAATGTGCCGATAAAGAAGACACACAATTGGATATACGAAATGTACGACGATTACTATAAAAAGGCGTGCGAGTTATGGCCAATTCAGCAATATATAGAGGAATGCAAGTGCGAAACACTAAAGGATAATGATATTGAAGTGGAGAAGGAATGGCTGAGAGTATGTATGGAATCAGTTAACTCCCCGATTGTTTTCTCGCACAATGACTTTCGAGGAAGTAATATAATGGTTAAACAAAATGAAGAGAGTAATGATAATACAAAGCTGGTATTATGTGATTTCGAGTATTCCAGTTACACTTTTAGAGGAGTTGATTTCGGCTCCTTATTTGCCGAATGGGGACGAGATTTTAACGATTATAAAGATTCCGTGCATGATTTTCCCGAAGACTCAGTGCTCTTACCATTTATCGAGACATATCTGGAGGAATCAGCACTCATTCACGGATCCGATTATTCGTTGGACGAACAAAATTCTGTCGAACAACTGTTGAGAGAGATTAAAGTTTTTGTATTGGTTGTTAATATGATGTTTATACTGTTCATGATGAGTATGGAGTCCACTGCTGATATGAACGTTGGTGACCTTAAAATGGATAAAAAAGCGCAAATTGTGAGCGAAAAGTTTATTGACTTATTATAAATGCAAAATAAAACGAAATATTTATTTGATAATTTTTACAGATGTTTTCGGAAATATTATACAAAAACTATTTGCACTTAAAATCGAAATTTCAAGCGGAAGGCACTATTTCGAAGGACAGCACCCGATTGTAATTAATCGGTTGATTAGTTTTGCGATATTTAATATTATTTTCATTTGTTTTCGATACTATAAATATAATTTTTTCAAATTAAATATCACAATTTTTGTTGCTATTTTACAAATAAAATTATAATTATTATTTATCGCCGATAACTCAGATTAGCATAATCTTTTTCTGCGACTATTTATATAACTTTTTATTATATTCTAAAATAATAATTCTTTAATAACGAGAAATAAAATAAAAATATAAAAATAAACTTAACACTCCTTTTTTTCTACGGTTTAACAACTTTTTTAGATTTTAAAATTGTAATTTTATTAAAAAAAAGTATTTAAATGCAATATATTAAAGACGTTCACTGATCGATTAAACCGTTGGGTTGCATAACGGTTCGGTTCGCGTTGAATAAAATTACTATCGTGAAGCCAAAAACAAATAATAATTTTTCGTTTAAAAATAAAAGAAATTAATAAAGTTTTTGACTTCATTACTTTTTACAATAATAAATATATCATATTCAACATTTAAAATTTTAATTATTTACAGTATGTATTAGTAGTGGTAAATAATGAATAACAAACTCATATGAGATTATATTTTTAGCTACAAGTTTTATTTTTAAAATATTTTTACGATTTTATAAGTAAATATCGTTTTTAGGGTGGTTTGGGTTTTTGATCATTATTTGCGGTTCTCATCGGTTCGGGATGAGAATTACTATATGAAATCGTTTTTTATAAAATACTAGAGATTTGCCCAACTTAGTCGGGAAAAATTGTTTAAAATTTGCATAAAATCTCCACCTTAATACAACCCTAAGCCACCCATCCCATAACTTCCCAAACATCCCCATATCTCTCCAACTGTCCCATTCCTATATTTCGACAACCTACGCGACCCCACATCTCCCCAAACTACCAGTCCGAACATCTCCCAAACTGACCCGACCCCAATGCTCTCCAACTGATCCATCTACACAGCTCTCCAACCGATCCGACTACACATCTCCCCAATAGACATGCCTGCACATCTCCCCAACCGACCAGTCACAACATCTACACAACCGACCCGACTCTACATATCACCCTGACCCAAACGGACGCCACCCCGAACAACCGTAACCCACCCCGACCCATCCAAACCTCAACCAGAATATTCTGCTCCACATGCCGACCAATCCAGACCCCATCCTGACCAACATTGACCCAATCCCGACAACATTTAGACGTTTACCAGCTGTACTTACTAATACTGACTACGGATTATGAAAAGTTTCCACCTTAACCTCCTAAGATATTTAAAGATAGTTTCAGAAACTACCTAGAAAGTCTACTCCTTGACAACTATAGGTTTCATATATCCCATTGAGTGATTCTTCAAATCAACATAAATTTTTAATGAAGGTGCTATAAGTTTGGTTTTTAATGGTTTAAAATGGTTTAAACAATTAATTAATGGTTTGGTCTGATATGGTTTCTATTTTTTAAAAATGGTTTGATTTGATTTGGTTTAAACATTTTATG